>CAUYQG010185370.1:0-22136 GCA_963574415.1 Tarsius wallacei
CTTCTTTCTTTTTTTTCCTTTGAGTTGGAGTCTCACTCCATCGCCCAGGCTGGAGTGTGTGGTACCCTCACAGCCACCACAGCCTCAACCTGCTGGGCTCTGGCAATCCTTCTGCCTCAGTCTTCCAAGTAGCTGGAACTATATGCACGTGCTACCACGCTCAGCTAATTTTTGATTTATTGTAGAGATGAGGTCTCGCCATCTCTTAAGCTTTTTATAGTTTACAGTAATTTTGTAAAGCATACTTCTGTGAACAAAGGTGGTAGCATTTGCTTTTTCTCCCTACTTGATTTCTCCAAAATTTGGAAACTATCTGTAAGTATTATTTTGGCAATATGGTTATTTGTATAAATGCAATAAGAATTTGCTCTCTATAACAGGATACAATTAGAAACACTGGTTATACTATCAAGTCTTTGACTAGAATATAATATTTGAGAATGTGCATAGAATGCCTAGTTTCATCCCAGCCTTACAGTGAGTTAAAAATGCCACTTTCTCATAGGAACTGTAGGTAACATCTGAAATATGCCTTGATTTGGCTTTCTAGTCTCAACAGATTTTTAAATCTGAATTTCCTACATAATCACTGTAAAGAGAAAAAGTAATGTTTCCAAAGGAAAGCTAAAATATACCTGGTATAGCCCTGTGCATTATTTTCAAGTTGTTTTTATCTACCTGTGATGGTACTAGACTCTAAATTCTTCTAGAGTCCTCCAATTCAACTTTCTTTCATGGAACTATTAAAAACCTGAATGAGACATATTTGTGTACCTAACCCTTAAATGTACCCTTCAATATCACAATAAAAAAAGAATTCACTTAAAAAAACAAAAAACAAAAAACAAGAACTTCTTTGTTCCTGAAGTCCTATAAGCTGAAACTAAATAAATTTTAAGAATGAGTCTTATGCCTGATGTAGGGCCACACCAAGAGTTCAGAATCAAACCATCTAATTCCATAAATAGAGACATTCAGACTGCACACCAGGACAAGATGTTGACCACTTCAGGCTGTGGGCAGCTTTTCTCAAGACTCCATATCATAATGAGATTTTTGCCCCCCTTTTTCCCTTAGAAGGATAGTGGAGCAATTGGACTCTCAAAATCAGTAGCTTCTCCTGGTAATCTGACAGAAGCTAACCCGGGAGATTCTTTAATCCACCTAGTAGGTGACTTGGGTGACATCCTTAATGCAACTGTTGCTCACTCTCTGCTTTAATTCAAACCCAGTCTTGAGATAGATGAAAAAGTCACTCTATACTATCTGGTTGCTGTGTTTTATTAATTAAGTAAGAAAATGTCTGTGTTATTGCTAATATGACATGACATACCTGAATAAATTCTTCTTGGAAAGTTGAGAGTCATATATACAAAATAAGAAAACAGTTCGCATGATTATAACAGGTTGCACCTAATCCCCCATGGTCATTTGATTTATTTAACTCGTTGCCTTTAAGCCTAGGTGCATGACTCAAAATCATTATGCAAACTTGGATTGTCACATTGCTATTTATTTTACTTTGTATTTTCCTTTTTAAACTTTGTACCTGGTTACTTGCTAAATTTCTGCAGAAGTACTACTCCTAACAGGATAATACTGGCCCAGCACTTTAATATCATAGCTGACTCCTATAGAACAGATAAAATTGAACTTAACAACAAACTCCAAGTATACTTAGCCTGAGAATCACTCCCTCCAAATTTCCCTTGTTGCTCAAATATGGCTGAAAGGGTTCTGACACTGAATTGCCAATCACTTCCCTCTGACAGGGGACCAGACTAGACAGTGGGACAGGTCCATCCCAGCACTGAGAAAAAATTAAAACCTACTACAGGATGACTGATTAGCAATGCTTTTGGAGAAAAATCGTGATCAAAAGGAGGAAATGTGAAAGTTGTCAAAATCGAAATGGAGTCATTGTGTATAAAACCCTGACAAACAGAGCCGAGGAAGGCCATGGAGAGAGGGCTCTCGTGTACAAAGGCCTGATGACAAGAACTATACAAAAGATTCAGCACCCACAATCTTGCACAAAGACAATTTAAACATTACACACACATACACACACACACACAAATACTTCTGTGGCGACATCTGCCCAGCAACTGCCTATCCAACTTCATACTGGTGCCACACTTGTTTTTGATTCTTATAGCCAAGGATTATTATCTCAAAACAATTATGTAATCCTTCTCACTTTACCTTTAAAATCCTATGTCTTCCTTTTCCTCCCTGAACAAGAACATCGTTTCCTATGGCATGTGTGTTTCCATTGCAGTGCCTACTCCCAAATAAACATCATTTTCTTTTAGATCATCTACCTCTCTATTATTTGGGTTGACAAGATTTATATCCTACTAGTGACTTATATAAACCAAAGTCACATGGAGGAGAATAAATATGCTACCAAAATGTATACATAATACTATAGAAACTGACTAAGCAATTATATCTATACTGCATAATCAACAATGGTATGTGTGTATTCAGTCTAGATTTCCCCATTACCAGCATCAACAAATACTATTTCCTGTTGAGCTCCATCTTAACAGTCAGAAATTCTGTTTAATAATAAATTCACCCCAGATTATGACACATATTTGCTGTGGGCTTGGGAAATTGTTGAGAGTATAGAAATACCATGGAAAGAATGGGGAATACACCTCCACTTTCCCCAAACCTCTACTCATGCCTTCTGCTTAGTCATGCACCTGTCAACACAAATATTTGGAATTTATATCTCATAAAAAACTGGTAACATATACATAATATATAATTTACTATTTTAACATACTTCAGACATACAATTCTGTGACATTAAATACGTTCACATTGCTGTGCAAGTATGCCACCTTTTAAATCTTGTTTTCTTGCCAATCAGAAGATCCATTTTGGGTAACATCCTTAAAGCTGGCAAGGGCTAAAGGTCTGGCATCCCAATGCCTTACCATCAAGCTCAAACGCATCCCTCCCATTGACCAACACAGAAGTAACAAATACATTTTCTTAAATGTCAACTTTAATTGCTTAATAATGTCTGCTTGGAATGCTACGTGCAAAAAGTACCATGATTGAATAGTGCTATTTGCCTCAGTTGTGGGATGGCGTGATGGCAGCACTCATGCTACACAATGAGCATCCTTGGACTAGTTGTTTTAGTACAGATCCATAGAAATGCACAGAGTTCAGGCACGTTAATAAGCACACACCACAGACACTAGCTTGGTGGAGCTTCCCTAGCACTTCTCAAACTCTTCAATGGCTGCCAACAGAAACCACTGGGTTGGCACCGGTGACTCACTCAAGCTCTCAACTCAATTTAATTCACTCAACACTTAGCATGTTCTCGCTATGTGCAAGAGACACCGTTCTAGATGCTGCAATGGTTAAATCCTAAGTAGGATAATTTCCAACCCCTTAAAAGCCCACAATGTAGAATGAGGTTAAGGCAGGTACTTAAATAATTGTTATATGAGGATGGATATGATACTTTCCCTGGAATGCATGAAGGAAGTCAAGACCACCACTTAATATTCAATGGAGGCTTATGTGTGCTATGAAAAATCAGAGGGTTGTAACAAGTAGGAGCAGGCAAGGGTAACAGGTAGGGCAGAACAAAGCAGATGTAGGAGCAGGGTCAACAGCTCAGGCCAAAAAAGCACACAGGATGAGAGCAGCTTCACTGACAAAAGGAGAGGATAGGGCCCAAGACTTGTCATAAGAAATTCTTAGCACAATATTTTCTGCTTTTGTTTTTAAAGATATATCAATAAAGGCAAAGGTATAAACATATTGGATCCAGAAGAACTGGAATCACACCCTAACTCTGCCACCTATTAGCTGGGGTATCTTAGGTGAGTCTCTCAAGCTCTCCAAACTTCTTATCTCCAAAATAAGGATAATAATGTCTACCCCAACAGGCTATGCGAAATTAATGAAAATGTAGTTCGTACAGCAGCTAACAAAGTTTTCAGTATATGACAAGTACCTAATACATTTTGGTTCTTTTTATTTAAGGGGGTTCTAGATAGTGTCATGGACTACAAAACTATACCAGGCAACATTTATCGAAACAAGCCCAATATTTGTTGTTTTGAGGCAATTCAAAGGCAATTTAAGTCTTCACTCTCAAGGAATTACTCTAGTGGTGGAAAGAAGAAAGTAGATATCTTAAAAAGTCATAATGAAAGAAATTACATTCACAAAAAGAGCCCATAACATACACATTACTTCAAAAACATATATTCTGAGTGATTACACAATAGTCACTTGTGAAGGCTAACAGAACTATTGAAGCAACTGGAAAGATCTTTTTAAATTAGGAAAGGAAATAGGAGACTCATAAATACTACAAACACATTTGCTATTTCAGCCCTACTATTTACTAGCTGTGTAACCTTGTGCAAATTGCTTAACCTCTCTGAATCTCTATTCCCTTCACCATAAAGAGCAGATTGATCTCTCTCCTGTTTATCTCACATGAGTGCTGTGAAACTCAAGAAAAATAAAGTATGTGGATGGGCTCTGCCAACTAACGAGAGCTATATGAAAATAAGACGCCATTATTACCATCATCTCGAAGAGCACAAGAGAAATCTGTTATTAAAACTCAGGTTCCTTCCCCATTTCATTTGTGCTTAGATTGGGGCAAACATAAAAGCCAAGTTTAAATTTTACCTGCTTACACAATAAAGCTTACCTTATGAAAAACTTTGAGCCTAATACACAGTCATGTCTTAAATTCTGGATTTTAATGGATATGGTCTGAACTAACCATTCCCATTGACAGAGGCACTTGGGCTGCCCCAAATATGTAACAAAGGTGCACATACATACATTATGTTTTGCTTAAAGATATAAACCAAACTGGGCATGGTGGCTCATGCTTATAATCCCAGCACTTTGGGAGGCTGAGGTGGGAGGACTGCTTGAGGTCAGGAGTTCAAGACCAGTCTGGGCAACAGAGCAAAACTCCGTCTGTCCAAAAAAAAAAAAAAAAACTAGCTGAACATGGTGGCATGTATCTGTAGTCCCAATTACTCAGGAGGCTGAGGTAGGTGGAACACCTGAATTCAGGGGGATGAGAACTACAGTGAGCTGTGATTGTGCCACTGCCTCCAGCCTGGGCAACAGGGCTAGAATCTGCCTCTAAAAATAAAAAGACATAAACGGTAACTTTTCCATTCCATGTTTGCATAGCCAACAAAAAGTTTCTGATGAAAATAAAAATTCTTATTCTGAGTTTCTATGTGAAAAGTTACTTGAAATGGCTAGAATATCAGGGGGAAAAATTTCCCAATACTTAAAAATAAGCAATTAAATAGTGAACTAAAAACAGTCTTCCTTTGACATTTTGGTCTCAAAGCCCTGTCTGTCTTCTGGAAAACTAGGACCTTGTTACCAGCATTGCTTCTTCTTCTCTCACCAAATTACATCTGGCAGTTAGTACTGGTGGCTTCCATTCTAGCAAAGTCTAACATAAATTCTATCCTCATTTTCCCTCAGCAAAGTGGTATTACCAGTCTTCTGCAAAAAAATGAGAGGATATAAGGTGCACGCTAAGAAAATAGCAGTGAGACTGAATGCCTGTCCCCTGAGGCCTGGCAAGCAAGACAGCATGCCACCTCTTCCTTCTACAGCTGGCAAGGAGAGACCCAGAGGTCAGAAAGTGGTTGCAGGGTCCTGTCCCAGTCATTTAACCCCACTCCACCTCTGCATGCAAGCCAGCAGGGAGGTGTTAAAGTGTGCAGGCTCAGACCAGTTGGGCCACACCAAGGTGCTGCACAAGGGGACAATAATGAGGCTCTAAGAAGGAGAGGGAGCCTGAGCCAGAAGCAGGGCATGGGCGGCAGAACGCAGCAGTACTGCGTGGAGTTTAAATCCAAAGGCTCATGAGCTGGGACTGGATCTGGGCTCTGCCTTGTACCAACTGCAGGATGCTGGGCAAGTTATCTCTCTCTCTCGGTGCTTTAGTTTCCTGATCTTTGAAATGGGGATGGTTCGGACTT
Source organism: Tarsius wallacei (assembly GCA_963574415.1). Taxonomy (NCBI): domain Eukaryota; kingdom Metazoa; phylum Chordata; class Mammalia; order Primates; family Tarsiidae; genus Tarsius; species Tarsius wallacei. The sequence continues at coordinate 6,012 of CAUYQG010185370.1, forward strand.
TTGGTAAAAAAGTGGTGGTTGGCACAAAGTAGGCACTCACCAAATAGAAGCTGTTATTATCAACAACAGAGTGAATTTAAGTACAGACACTGAAACTGTAAAGGTGTTGGCTGTCTGGCAATCCAATCACCTTGATGTGACTGGGATTTTATTAAAGTGCTAGCTCCTTAGGTATCATTTAATGTAAGATTACATGAATTAAATTAAATATAGCACATTAGCACGACTTCATTACCTTGTCATCTGGTATATCAATACCACTGAAATTCCTTTCTGAAAGCCTACCCATGGCATCCTTCTTGTCCAATTTCTACCATCTCTCTCCAGTTTTCCACTTATTTGACATTGCACCACTTGACATTGTTTCTCTTTCCTTAATTTGAGAAAATCTCTGTGTTCTCTTGGTTTCCTGAAACCACAGCTCCTGGTTCTCCTCTTACATCTCTGACTGTGCCTTCGCCTTACCTGGCTCCTCATCCATCTGGACCAGAAGGGAAGCAACCCCCAGGGTCGTTCTCTTTGGTACTCCAGGCACTGTGTATTCTGTATTCTTAGCTATGTCATCCATGCCTGTTCTGATATTTTCCCACTCAACTTTTCTATCCAAATGGATCTTCTTCTGCCAAACCTGCAGCCCCTCTGCTGCCCTATCTTGAGAAATGTCCAACCAGCTTCCCAGTCAACAGCCTAGGAATACAGAGTAAAAGTAGAAAAGCCAATGACAAATTCTTATCTATGGAGACTGTATTGTACAGTGGTTGAGAGTATGGCTCTTGAGTCAGACTGCTCAGGTTCAAGTCCTGGCTCCACTTCTTACTAACTGTGGGACCAGGGGCAAATTATTGATTTTCTTTCTCAGTTTCTGCATCTATAAAATAGGTATTATAATAGTCCTATAATAGAAGTTATGAAGGTCCAATGTGTATATATATATACACACATAGAACTGGACAGTTCCAATGATGTACTCTTGGTGTGGCCCATACAGCAGACAAAAGACTTGTCCCTTAAAATTTATTTATTTTCAGCTTAGAGAGCTTCAGAATTAAAAAAAAAAAAAGTATATAGCAAATATTTAGAAGAGTTCCTGGAACACAGCACCAAATGGGTACTGCCCACCATTATAACTCTTCTTAATGAATATAACAGGAAAATATGAGTGAGTCAGGCTCAACAGGCTTCTAAAGCAAATGTTTTGATATTTAATCTACTTTCTCCTAATGAATAAACCATGGCATTTGACAGAAGTGAAGCAGTTAATTGGAGCCCAATATTGGCTATGATTAGCAACAAACCAAGTTCTGTCCTAGATGGCAACCTGATAAACAGCATAGACGCTGCCTCCCAGTCTGTCAGAGCAAGAGGGATCTTAAAGATTACCTGACAGAGTGGCCACCAAACCTGAGGAACATCCAAATTACCTGGAGAACTCTTCAAAAGACACAGATTCCCAAGGCCCACACTCTGAGATTTTCTTAGCACATCTGGAATGGGTCTCAGGAATCTCGGGATATCATCCATTCCCCTCCTGTCAAAGATGATGAGGACACAGAAGAATTAGCCCCTTTGTCCACATTTCAGACTGTGTAAGAGGCAGAGCAAAGCTCACATGTGCTACACATGTCTGCTCTAGCAAAATTATCTCTGGAAAGTGAAACCAAGAAATGAATCCTACACTGAGGGCTTAATCTCCAAAGGTGATTAAATATGAGCATGTCTACGTCTAGTTCCTTATAGAAGCAGACAGGTTCTGGCTAGGTTTCATGAGTTCTTCCATTAGCAGAGGTAAGTACTGTTGAAAGATGTTTCTGGCCTGTGAAGTCACGCAGTAACAAGAGCATCTATAGCCAGTGTAAATTAAACCAAAGCCTGTTTGGAATACAAGCAGGCTTTGGGAATCTCCTTCTAATGTGCCCTTCTGTATATCTGAGAACAACTTATCCAGAGTCTGTCAAGCTAAAGATGAACTAAAATTCCTGTCAAGCTAAAGATCTCTCCCTGGAAGTTTCAGTAGGGATGAGAAGTGGGACTTCCCGACTTCTCATGACAAACCCTGCTAATACTTGGAAAGTAGCTCATTATCAGCTGTGGTTTTGGCAGTCACAGCACATAGAAACAGCATGTGTTGTCTTCATGATTAACACAGGCAGCAGCAGAATCAGCAACAATGACCTCATAACTCAAGTGTCCACACCCTTGGCAGAGCCAGGGTTCCTCTCTAAAGACTGTCCCGGAGTCCCACTGGAAAGATAAGGCCCAAGCTTTAGCACTAAAGGCCAATGTCTGACATGATCTTTGGCTCAAATGGCCAAACTGTACTTGAATAGTCTGGAAAACAGCAAGCTCAAGAGTGGCTCATAGGCACTGCACCCAAAAACCTACATTATCAACCTATAGTTGTTTTGGAATGTGCATCTTGGAGGGGGGTCCTGGGAGTCTACTGTGTTCTATTTATTCTGGTTTACTGCAAACAGAACTGACCTGGGGCTGCAATGAAACAGATGATATGAAGGTGATCTATAGGCCCAAGGAGGGCCTCATTTTCTTTAATCCCAAATATGCCTCCTCCACTTTGCCAGTAGACTCTCTTTGCTTTCTTTCTTTCTTTCTTTGTCTTAAGACTGGGTTTCTATTAAAAAGCAGAAATCCTAGGGAGAAGTGGTACTTTTAGCTATTGCACATCCTCTTCTCAGAAGGGTCTGATAAAAGACAGCAGGGAGCAATCCTAAAGTCACAAAGGGAAGAATAGAATTTAGAGCAGCAAGAGGATGGGTCACAGAAAGCCATCTCACCCTCATAATTTTGCCAAACACAGATCCTGACTAGATATAATTGTCTTTACATCAATTGTTCTCAATTTTAACATATAAAAATCAGCTGGGGCACAGGTTTAAAAGTGCAGATACCTAAACTCCAAATCTAGAGAGTCTGGTTCAGGAGGTTTGGGATGGGGTCCCAGAACCTGAATTCTAGCAGGCTCCCTGGCCATCTGGATGCATGTATTTGGCTCCAACATGAGGGAACACAGTCTGACACTCTTTACAATGTTTGGAACAAAACCGGCGAACAGTTTCTTGTTTTTAACCTTTGTGACCTTCAGCAGGTCACTTTAATATCTAATTCTCCCTTTGTTGTAATAACTCTCACATGGCTATCTTGAGACATCTTGCTGCAATACCTCTCTGACATGGATATACATGAGGTAGGCATGAATACATTTTTAGAAATGTAAAACAACATAAAATGCAAAACATAAACCATCACAATCCATTTTTTTCATTTTCACTCATTTTTAACCTAAATTTAGAATATGCTGGCAAATTGCTTCTGAGGATTCCGGATACAAAATAAAAAGTTCCCAGAGGCCCAGTTTTCAGTGAAAATCAAATGGTTTCTAAATTTAATAAAGAGCAGCATGAATTTGCAATATAGTGAATTTGAAATGGGCGGCCACACTGCATAAGATCAACAGAAGGATGAACAGGAGTAAGCTTAAGATTAAAACATCCTACACACTTACAGAGCAAGTAATGTTCATTCCTACTGTGCCAAACAATTTGCTCAGACCAAACCAAGATCTCAAATGAAAAATGCATTCAATTTTGAAACAAATTTTATAGTTCCAATAATTTCTTTAATTTGCTTTATTATTAAAGTGTCCACAAAACAGTATTTTTCTTTTTCTTTTTCTTTTCCTTTCTCTGTCATCCAGGCTGGATTGCAGTGGCACAATCACAGCTTACCACAACCACAACCTGGGCCCAGGCAATCCTATCTCAGCCTCCTAAGTAGCTGGGACTATAGGCACATGCCACCATGCCTGGTTAATTTTTAATTTTTAATTTAATTTTATTTTTTGTAGAAATGAGGTCTTACTATGTTGCCTAGGCTAGTCTCAGACTCCTGGGCTCAAGTGATTCTCCCGCCTCAGCCTCCCAAAGTGCTGGGATAACAGATATGAACCACCATGCCTAGCCCGGTGTTTTTCTTTACAAGCTAGAGGGGCCATGCTCAGTCACTGCTGGAATCCTCGTCGAAAGCTCAATATGGCCACCCTTACCATGACCCCAAAGAGTTCAGGTGAGGTGTCCAGCAGGTCTAAAGGATTAGTTTCACATTCTCACCTGAACTAGATCTGCCTCATTTGAAGACTAAATATGTTCTGAATTTTACAGAGCAATCCACTGAAACCAAATTCCCAACAATTGCATCAGTCTTTGCAACAAAACTACAACAGCATGAGCAAACCTTGGTTCCTGAGTAGGAGTTTTAAAACAATGCATGGCCAAGCACTGTGGCTCATGCCTGTAATCCCAAGCACTTTGGGAGGCTGAGACGGGAAGACTGCTTGAGCTCAGGAGTTCAAGACTAGCCTAGGCAACATGGTGAGACCTCATCTCTATTAAAAATTTAAAAATTAGCCAGGTGTATAGCCAGGACTACAGTTACTTAGAAGGCTGAGGTGAGAAGATTGCTTAAGCCCAGGAGTCTGAGGCTGCAGTGAACTATTATTGTGTCACTGCACTCCAGCATGGACAACAGAGTGAGACCGTGACTCAAACAAACAAACAAAACAAACAAAGCATGATTTACAGTTCAAGTTTTCACAAATGCAGAGAAACCCAGACACAGAGTTGAGTTTTGGTAGACATCAGCAATAAATTAAAAGTGCATCAAGTTCTCTTTCTCCACTGTCAAACTGGGACATACTTTTCCAGGTTTTTCTTTCTATCAAAAAGGAAAAAGAAGCCATGGCCAGTCTTTGTTACAGACATGTAATTGCTCACAATGAACCCACAACAACAGCCTCCTGACAGGTTTCTTACCCCCATACTGCCCTCATGGAGCTTACATTCCAAGGATCTTTGGGTTGTTTCTGTGCTTAAAGTAAACTCAAATCTCTTCTACTGCCCTATTGGACTCTGTACAATCTGGGCAATATTTTGGACCACCTTCCCTTTCCAAGCACATCATAGCCACAAAAAAGCCTTTACTTGTCATTAAACACACCAAGCTTGCACAGCTGTTTCTACCTGAGTGGTTTCCCCTCATCTTTCCCAGGGCTGCCCCTTTTTGACACTGAGATCTCCATTTAAAATCTACACCTTTTATGGTGTCCTTCCTGGACCACCTAATCTAAAGTAGCTGTTCAATCACTCTTTATCATGATGTCCTAATTAATTATCTGCATAGGATTTATCTCTACCTGATAGTTCCCTTGAACATTCATATTTGTATTATCTTCTTCCTCAAGTGGAATGCAAGCTTTATAGGATCAGGGATCTTGCCTGTACTGGCCAGTGCAGTATCCTCTTTCCCTAGAATTGTTTCTGGCACATATCAGGCCAGATATGTTTGTTATATCAGTGACTATGGGAAACACTATGGTTGTCTGATTAATATTAAATCTTGAAGAAATCTTAAGCATTATTTGGGCTTAGAGACCACTCATATACCCAATTTTGAGTCACTGTCACCTATGGGGCTAATTTAGTTAAAACATAATTCAAACTTTTAATTTGACCTTTGTAAAATTTAATATTGTATCATATTATTATTAGTGAAGTGTTACTAAAGTCCGAAACATATTCCAATCACTATAAGAGGTTTTTTGACTCAATGCACAACCATCAACTTGAATACACAAGAGTGCAACATATGTCATTGGGCTCAAGTTTCCTCACTGCCTAAATCACTCTCTGGTAATACATTCAGCAGATTAACTCTTAAGCACATTCATGGGGCAGTATATCCAATGTTACCCCTGATTGTCTGAAAAGGTTTTATCTGAGTTATTTGATAAGGGGATTAACTTAGGTACTGGGGAATTCTCAAACATTAACTACCACTTAGGAAAAAGCAATTTGTTAGATACAGGTCATGTAAAATTTTTGTTCAAGTCTTTAGATGACGTTATTATTTTTCTAGAACCAATTGGTAGATTTTTAATATAGATCACAAATTTATAAGTTCAGCAAAGAGCAACAAGCATATTGGTGATGGATGTGGTTATGTTGATGACAAGCTGAGCTTCAGCCACAAGCATTTACCAAAAAGTGAAAAGCAGCGGGGCTGGCTCAGATTTTGGCCACAGATGTCTTTCTATTGCATGAGAATAAACTCTTTTTTTTTTTGACAATTGTATATTCTGAACTGTTAGTACTTTTAAAGGATGATCTAAAAGCCAACGGTAAGGATGTAGTAAACAAAATTCAAATCAATATTCTCCATTTTAACATGTTATCAACTTCCCCATTAAAGACTGGGAGTCACATATTTTATCATAATACACAAGAGTAAGAAAGTATTGTAAGCTAAACTGCATAAACAAACATCAGAAAAATATAGAATAGATAAAATGAAATATGCTGTTCTCTTTATGTCAAGGAATTGCTGAGAAGCACCTGGCACTTTTGTCCATTTATATAAATATACTCTTCAAGACTTGGCCAAATCTCCTGGAGAGAATGGAATAGGACCCCAAGCTTTCAAAACCTAAGAAAAGAAAGAAATATTATGATCTTATGTTCATGTCCTAAGGCATATCGCTATCCACAAAAGCCAATGGCATTTTGTCTCATATTTATTTACCTACCAACGCCAGCCAGTAAGCCCCCAAAGCTTATAATCCTGAGGCAAGTGAGAGAAAAGCAGCACTTAGAGAAAAAAAAAACTTGGATAAATTCAGAGTTATTATTTTACATAATGCCTTTACTTTTGCAGATTTCTACCTCAGTAATTTTGGCTGTCAGTGCTTAAAAATGCCTTCGAGTCACTATTCAAAACACTCATGCAATGCTGACCTATTCTTTATTCTGAGAGTAATGCACTCGGTGGCCATTTCTTAAAGCACTTCAAAAGCAAGTCATTAGTAGGAATATAAACATAATAATTACCAAGAATATGAGCACTCAAAATATGAGAAAGAATATTTTAAGTTTCTAAAAAAATTACAGTATTTTTTAAACTGTGAAGGGTTGCTTTTTAATATTTTTTGGCTATCAAATAACACTGTCTTTAGGTTAATTATTGCTCAATGCAGTCAGACCTACCCTAAGGTTTTTATTTTTCCTTCTTTCTCTCAGTCAGATTCTGAAAAATAGTTCCTCCATTAACTAGGTCTCTAGGGAATGTATCCTTCCTTAGCTAGCTTGCATGGGAAGGCAGACTTTCCAATTTTATAGCAAAAACAGAGAATTTGTGGGTGGGACATACTTGTTGAGTTCATCTGGACCAGCTTCCACCCCGACTGTAGAATTCCTTTGACAGTGTGTATGCCATCTGGGTGTCAATTTGTTGTTATAACCTAAATGACTTTCCTGGGTGACATAATGAGAAACCAAGTGGAAACAGTGTTAACACCAAATGAAACTCAGATGACAGCTACTCAAACACCCTAGAAAAACTTCCCTTCCTCAAGACCACATTTTCTGTTTTCCCTCCCTTATCTTCAAGGGCTCTCTCCTACACCCAAAGTAACCAAAAGAGACAGCATAACATAGAAAGAAGCTTGAGAATAGAACTACATATTAGTCCCACAACTAGAAAAAAAAAAAGTCTGAAATTCCTCCATCTTTGTCACCACTAACTTCATCAAAAGATGCAATGCAATGACTAAAAGGCAAAAGCACTGGTGGGGGAATGACATATATGAATCTGTGGTCAGACCCTAAGGTGTCTCCAGTGACCTTGTTTCCTCCTGTTCATGACTTGTGTAATATCTTCTGAGTGCAGATGTGATCTATGACTTGTTTCTAATGAATAGAATAGAGGTGATAGGATGTCACTCCCATGACAACTTCACAAGACTGGTTTAGTAGATTGGAGAGGGTCACCTTGCTGGTTTGATGAAGTAAGCAGTCATGTTGAAAAGTCCACAAAGCAAAGGCTGTGGGTGGACTTGGTCTACAACTAGAAAAAAGCTGAGTCCTCAGTCATATAGCCACCAAAAATAAATTCTACCAATAGCCTGAATGAACATGGAAGCAGATTTTTCCCCTGTCAAGACTCCAGATGAGAATGCAGTCTGGGGCAGACACCTGGATGTTCACCCTACTCTGTGCCCAGATTCTTGCTCCATGGAAACTGTGAGGCAAAAAATGTGTCTTGTTTTATGCTGCTCAATTTGTGGTGATGTGTTGCACAGAAATAAAAAAAATAACAAATACACTGAGAGAAAAAATGAGGGTCACAAGTCATCTGCCCATCCTTATAGTGAGTTAGAGTCCGTCTAAGTCTTGCTGAAGAGTTCTTTGCTAACCTCACCCCTATGCAAATAATCACAGGAAGAAACGTTCAGAGAGTGACAGACAGAGCCAGTTGAGTGCCGTGGCAACCGTTTTAAAGGATATCTACTAGCTTCTTAGAGGTTCTGGGTTCTATGTTGGAAAATGCTTATTTAGCAGAGGGACTTTTTAAGCAGATAATGAAAAATAATGGGTATAGTGACATGTTCTAAAATCTTATTATACTATAGAGGAGACTTCTAAGTAGCTTTACTTAAAATCCCTGGAAATGCAGAACAGTGAGAGACAATCAACTTGTCTTCATCTTCTTATAGCTCATGTTTCTGCAAAAAAAATTTCATTAAACCTCTATACCTGTGAGCTCATATAGTCATTCTGGAATAAAAGTGAACTAAAGCTAACTAAAATTCCTAATGTGACCTACCTTGAAGTGTTTTTGCAGGGCTGTTACACTTCATGTGTTAATCTCCTTTTATGTTAACTCTTGATTATATTTTTTTTAGACTTTCAACAATTTCTTCATAGCTTTTTTATAGGATGACAACTTCAAAAGTTAACCACATAAGGTTGGCTATATAAAACTATACAAAAGTTAATTAAGAATATGTGATAACTAGAATAAGGGGAGCTAAAGTCTGGTTTGAAATCAATTAGAATTTTTAAACATATTCAGTATATGTTCGGGATTCCATCGATCTTCTCCTTTACTTATCCAATGCCAGTGCCAGGTCTATGATTACCTAGCTACCATTTAAAATATTTAGTTCTTAGTTGAATTTTTACTTCATGTTATAATTACACAGCTGATGTTAATGTTAACCCGTTCCTGATATTAACTATAATACATGCTAAAGATTTAAATAACCTTTAAGGTTCCTTTTAGTGCTACTAGTTCATGATTAAGCTCATTTCTGAGAAATATTTACTAAACATCTATAGGCATTAAGAAGTCACATGAAGTGAAAAGACATGCCATCTACATAATGACAAGAAGTTGCATAAATGGAGTCAAAATCCATATTTTGTGTCATTGCAGATATTGAAGTTCCAGAAATTTCCAGAGGGACAAAGCATGACAGAAGTCTGGAAACTGATAGTCTGGGCTGAGAGTCTTGCATAAGCTGTACTTAAGGCAAGTCAAAGTTCTAGAGCCTGGGAGTTCCATCAAGTTAGAAGATATGCCCCTCAATGACTCAACATACATTCATTGAGCACTACTGTGTATTAGCAGAGTTCTAGTGCTGGGGTTACAGCAGTACATGAGACTGACATTATGCTATTTATTTGTCCCCCAACTAGAATGCAAGGTGTCTGCTTGCATTCCTGTTGAGGGACAAATAATTAACATAATAAGCAAGCAAACACATGAACATATTAATAAGGTCCCACCTCCTGCCATGCAGTGTTCAGATGCCTGAAATACATCAGTGAACAAAGTAAATACAGAATCCACCCTCATAGAGATCACATTTGGCTAGGGGAGATGAACAACAACACCTGTACAATGACCATTTGTATACCTAAGGGTACCCGAATTGTACCCTTCATCTTAAAAAAAAAAAAAAAACAGGAACATGTGCTATGTTAAAAAATAAAATGGAAGGAAGGGTGACTGGAAATGTGTATGCGAAGGGCCAGTGGGTCACAATTCTAAATGAGGTTGTCAAGACAGACACCAATAAGCAAGTGACCTCTGAGCAGACTTGAAGGAGGAAATGTGCAATGAGGGAGGTACCACAGGGTTATGAGATGGAGTGACTGGAGGAAGCTGCAGGGCCCTATTTTAGAAAGAGTGTCCAGAAAACTCCTTCCCAAGGAGATGACATCTTAGCTGAAACCTCCACGTAAAGGAAGATATAGAAACACAAAGATCTGGGGTCAGAGCATGCCCTGGAGAGGGAACTACAAACACAAAGGTGCTGAAGCGGACTGAGTTTGGCATGGAGGGACAGACAGAAAAATAGAGTGACTAGGCATAATGATCAGGAGATGGGGACTGGTGACATGGGCAGGGGCTAGATCCTGTAGAATTAAGTCCAAGAGGCCAACTTTAATCGTCAGTTGTTTCTCCTCCTCTGCTACACTGTTATCCTCTTCCTGTCTATGGCCTCTACTCATCAGTTTCAAACACATTCTAGTATCTCCAATCTTTAAAAAAACATCTCACCTTCCTTCATTCCTAAGTTTCTCTGAGGAAGAGTCCAGAGTGCTGCCTCTACCTCCTGGCTCTCTCACTTACCTTATAGTTCACTCTAATTGGATCCCCCTCCAATACTGCTCTTGAAAGTCACCAATGATCTCTACATGTCCAAATGCAAGAGACACTTGTCCTTAACTTATCTGACTTTCTGCTGCCTCTGGTGTAGGTGACCAGGCTCTCTTTCTAAACACACCCCTCTCTCTCTATGATGCTACAGTCATCCTCATTTTCTCCTGCATCTCTGGCCTCTCCTCAATTTCTTTTTTTGAAAGCAACCCATAAATAAGTGTTAAGTATTCGTGTGAAAAAAAACTACTTAGGGACTTTAGTTAATTGAAAGTTCATTCAGCAGTTTTGATGGCCTTGGCCCAGGGCAAGTCACCTAGTCTCCAAGGAACACTACAGTAGAGAAGACAGAGCCCCAGAGCAAGTGACACCTGCCAGGGCTAACACTTTCTAACTGTATTACCTTGGGCAAGACACCATGTCTCTAGGACTCAGTCTTCTCACTTGTAAAATGGGGGTTTTTAACAGCTGCCTTGCAAGGTTATTATGAAGATTAAACAATTATCTGTCTCAAGTTCTCTAGCCAATGCCTGGCATTTGGTAGATACTACTTTGTAGTTACTATCCTCCTGAGGCTTAGAAAAGCACTTTTTGTCCGAATAACAGAGGAAAGAAAAAGGACATTAAAGGGAAAGGAGCTATCATTAAACTATTCTGGGTGAAGTCATTGCTAGTGACCCCCAAACTAATTAACTTTCTTTGCCTTATAAACCTAAGATTCTTAAGTGAGAGAAGAGATTTCAAACACATCAAATCTCTTAAAATATCTTTCTAATCATCAACTGGAAGAAAATATTTATCATTACTGAATACTCCAACCTCCCCCTGTGAAACGCATCTTACTTTTTCATTATGGAGTGGCAGGTAGCACAGGGTATAGGGTAGGAGCATAGCTCTAGAGCCTGGATTCCAATCCTGCCTCCCTGACTTCCAAGCTACAAGGCTATGTGCAGAGGACTGACTTACTAAGCTCCCTATCCTTCAGTTTCCTCATCTGGAATATGGCCTTAATTGTAGTACCTATCCTATGGGATCATGTTTTGAAAATTAAATGAGTTAATATAGATGAAGAATTTATGACAGTACCTGGCACAAAGTAAGCTACCCCAAAAAACAAAGATGACAACAATGATGACAACTACTACTATTATTAGTCCAACTATCCCTGGAGTTCTCACTTCAAACCCATTCAGTGATTTGAAATCAAATATCTGAACTACTTGTCCATATCTGTCATTTTCCTGTATAACAATCCACGTGTAGAAGCTGTTGGATATTTGCCACTTGTCTCTCTGGATCTATGTGGATCCCTGCCCACGTCGCCAGTCCCATCCCCTGATTCCAGAAGAATGATGTTCTGTATCATTGGGCTTCCTTATCCTCTGGCTTCTGGTTGGGTTCAGCCAGTGAGAGGCATTGGCAGAAGAGAGGAGAGAAGAAGGAAAATGAGTTCTAGGTATCTACTCCTCTATCTCTCTCCCTGCTGGGTCACCACAGTCATCGACCTCTCCCAAAGGCCACAGCGCCTGCCAGGCTGCCCTCTCTCCAGGGTTTGATAATCCCACCTCTCCTGGCCCCTTCAGGCCTAGAAGAGGTAAAACTCCTTACTGTGTTGCAAGCCCCCATGTGTTCACCATCTCTGTTTTATGTAGTCTAGAACATATCATTTTAAATAGTCCCTCATTAAATGCTTCTAATTACCTGATTGTTTCCTGCTGGGACTCAGAATGACACATAGGTCAAGCTCTGTGACATCTGGCTGTGCCCAAACATGAAGGAAAGGTAGTACTTGGAATACTTTAGATAAGTGGTAAACAGCAGTTGAGCCAGAGGGCTGAGACTCTCTCCCAAAGCACTCCACTTCAGACCCTTTTGTCATTGGAGCTGGGTAGCTCACCGGGAGGGCAAAGCAAGGGACTCTAATCTTCCTAGTATTTGCCATCTCAACTGACCTTCTGTTCAGGTAAACGTTATTTCCTCTGACAACCTGCAGGATGAGAGGACTTGCTGGTACTCCATCTCTCAAATGATCAAAGTTTTCTCTCCATCCACATTCAATCCACGAAGGTATTTGCCACCATGCCCTTGAGAACAAGTTCAAACACAAGTTTTTCTAATACAATCGCTCCTTTTCCAAGCTGGCCTAGCAGAATTGGAGTTAAAAGAAACATTCTGGAGTGCTCCCTGTTAGCAATCAAGCCATCAGCAATACTGAATGCCCCAGGGCTGGAGCTTATAATTATAACCAGAAGTTTAATTTTAGAAGGTGACACCAGCATCAGCTTTTAGCTTCACAATCTGAATTAATCATTAATTGCATCTTTAGGTCATACTCTATGAGAAAGTTATTCAATAAAAGTTTGTAGGCTGCTTTAGTGATAAAACACTGGCGCAAATAAAGAATATGGAAGAAGCATGCTTTCATACCAAGGCATAGCAGACCCAAGCTAAGTAGTAGTTCTAATAAGAAGCTGTAATGCAGAGAAGTTGTTTGTCTTGTATAACACTTTCTATCAATTTAATGTGGACCCAAAACACATAAAAGAGCTATAATATAAAACTGTCATGATACTTTTTAAAAATTACAAGTATGAACAATAAATGCTGAAATTGCATTTTAGTAGGAAAAATAGATAATGTCTAAACATTGGGTCAGATAGAAGATAAAATGAGAAAGGAAGAAAAATCAGAAAAATCAAGCTGACTTCATTATTCAGATGTGACACACAATTCATAAGCCATGACAAATGCCTTCTTGCAGAATCCACAATTGAGCACTATTAGCGACCTTTGAAAATGGTATTGCTCCTTTCAAAAGACAACACAACTGATGAGCAGTAATTTTATTTTCTCAAGAGATATGTTGCTGAAGAGCTGCACACAGATTTTTGTACAGAGAATCATATTTCAAATGCACTAAGGCGTCTAGCTTTGTGAATGAAATGCTCAAGTGCATACTTCGTAAAATGAATAGTAAAGTCCTTGCCCCTGGACCTCTCTTCATTTATGTGTTATGAGATTACACAGTTAGTTTGTGTGTGTATGTGTGTATGCATGTATTTCTGTGTTTAAATAGTTGTTGGTTTTTTGTTTTGTTGTGTTTTGTTTTTTGGATATGGGGTCTGGCCCTGTTTCTCAGACTGTAATACAGTGGCACAATCACAGCTCACTGCAGCCTACAGCCTCTAACTCCTGGGTTCAAGTGGTTCTCCTATCTCAGCATCCCAAAGTGCTGGGATTACAGGTGTAAGGCACCACACCCAATCCTAAGTAGTTTAAAGAATCAATCAGGATTCAAGTCAGCAAAACACTCTGACTGAAGTGATTTAAAGTGATAGCAAATTTTTACTAAGAAAAGACAACCTTGGTGTCTGTCTAAGCAAGTATATGAAAAATCTTTTACTTTTGGATGCCTCAGTGTTCATTCAGAAGATTGATGGAAAAAAGATACAAAGTGAAACCTTTTATGAAGTCACAACAGAATAACAGAGATATAGACAGGGATAGGGCTTTCAAATAAAAGTCCACACCTTATTTTCAGGGCCCCAAGAACTGTAGGAGAATTTATATAGGTTTTGATTTTTATGATAATCAAAACCTCTTCTCCCATTGCTTGCACTAAATTGTTTTATTATTTAGAAGTATAGGGCTGGGCACAGTGACTCACATCTGTAATCTCAGCACTCTGGGAAGCCAAAACAGGAGGATCATTTGAAGCCAGGAATTCAAGACCACCCTGGGCAACATAGTGAGACTGCATATCTACCAAAAAAAAATTTTTTTTTAAGAAATAAAAGCTTCTATTTTACAAAGATAGTTTGCAATTAAAAGATATATTTATACATATTTTCATCTATCGTCAACTAAGTTCTGTAGCTTACTGAAGTTGTATGTATGAGTCTGTGTGAATTTTTCTCTTTTAAAAGGGGACTGCAATCCTGTCATTTTTAAAATTTGAATGGAAAGGATCAGTATGAACTCATGATGAATTCTGTTTTTTTTGTTTTGTTTTGGATTGGAGTCTCACTCTGTCGCCCAGGCTGGAGTACGGTGGCAAGCTGCTCACAGCCACCGCAGCCTTGACGTGCTGGGCTCAGGCAATCCTTCCGCCTCAACCTTTCAAGTAGCTGGAACAACAGGCACATGCCACCAAGCCCAGTTAAGATGAATTCTTAAAAAATACATATTTCCTAACTCTGCCCATTAAACTGGCCTAGAAATAATGAGCAATCTAGTAGTCCCAATGGAGTGGAGTCATTAAGTACCATTTCTCATTTAAAGAAACCAGAGTTCTTAGGGGGAAATGGCTGATTCTAGGTCAGAAGCAGGAAATATAAAAGATGAACTTGGAATATGTTATCACACCAGAAGCCAGAGAACTATCAAAGACTATTAGGAGTATATCAAAAGGATTCAGGCCAACTTTAATAGGCTCCTACTGGCCAAATAAAATGGATCAAAATACATCAAATGTATTTAAATTCATGGTGCTAAAGTCAATAGTAACGATAAAACTTCCCCTCCTCACCAATTACCGCTGGAGGGTATAAGTAAATCAACTCCTTATTTTGAAAACTGGTAAATAAAGAGAAAGAATTAAGCATTTACTCTGCCTTGCCAGTATGAATTATACTTCAGGATAACCAGACGGTTGACAAGGGGAATTTCTCTTTTTAAAAGAAGTCTAGCCAATAAATGAAGGAATGGTAAACTTAGAATGTCATAATTTTAAAATCCCCAATAAATTAATGGATTTTGAAAAACAATTAATGAAATTATATTGCCAAAAATAAAACTGTGTCTGATGAAGACTCTACATTTGTCTACCAATTTATATGAAATGCAGAGAATAGAGATCATTTTAAATGACAACACAGAGGACAATCGACCAAATCCTTCCTTCGGGAAAATCTACTCTTTCCCCCACCCCCAACAAATAAATTACTAAGGGAAGAGAGAGATAACAGAAAAGATTAATTAAAAAAACAAGCTTTAGCCAAATTTGATGTCGATCTATTTTTTACACGCACTACTCCTAAAACCATTACACACACAAACACACATTCACATTCTATATGCACATCTAGGCAGAAAAATTGCTTTAAAAATTGCTAGAAAACAATTACAACTTTATAACACGTATCTTATGATTAGAAAAATTATAAGCCAGGCTTGGTGGCTCAGCCTGTAATCCCGCGCCTTGGGAGGCTGAGGTGAGTGGATTGCCTGAGCCTGCGGGTTCGAGACCCGCCTGGGCAGGTGAAACCTCATCTCTACAATAAATCAAAAAAATTGACCGGGTGTGGTAGTGTGCGCCTGTAGTTCCGGCTACTTGGAAGGCTGAGGCGGAAGGATCGCTGGAGCCCAGCAGGTCGAGGCTGCAGTGGCCGGGAGCGGCCACTGCACTCCAGTCTGGGCGAGAGTGAGACTCCAACAAAAAAAAAAAAAAAAAAAAAAAGAAAAATTATAAACCAGTGTGAGCCCTCACTCTTGGGAAATAAAGCAAATTTGGAAAGCTTGGAACAGTAACACTCATCTGGGGCATAAGTTAGGGGAAGTTTAGAACTGTTGGGACTCATATAATTTGCAAAAGCTTTATTAATAATACAGTTT
>CAUYQG010185372.1:0-14009 GCA_963574415.1 Tarsius wallacei
CGGTGGCTCAGCCTGTAATCCCGTGCTTTGGGAGGCTGAGGTGAGTGGATTGCCTGAGCCCGTGGGTTCGAGACCCGCCTGGGCAACTTGGCGAGACCTCATCTCTACAATAAATCAAAAACTAGCCGGGCGTGGTAGCGCGCGCCGGTAGTTCCAGCTACTTGGAAGGCTGAGGCGGAAGGATCGCCGGAGCCCAGCAGGTCGAGGCTGCGGTGGCTGGGAGCGGCCACTGCACTCCAGTCTGGGCAACGGAGTGAGACTCCAACTCAAAACAAACAAACAAACAAAAATAAATAAAATGAAAGAAGATTTATATCATAGTACTCCATTTTGAAGTTTAGGGAGAATAAAGTTTTTAAGAAATATGTTTATTCAATGCTAAGCCTGTCATTTAGAACTTTTTGTATAAGATATTTGTAATCAAATATTTTTCTGGAAAGTGATGGCTTTTCTAATGTTGAGAAATAGAATTCATGGCTCCCAACTCTTGCAATATAGAGCTGTTCCTATTCTCACTTATAGCTTTATTCAAAATATTTTATTGAGCACATACTATGCAGCATACTTTGTGCAAGAGGCTGAAGATACAAAGATAAATAAGACATGTCTGTAAGGAGCATTCAGAAGAGTGAAAGACAAAAGCCCAACAAGAGTATGGCCATAGTAACAGAGTAACTCCATACACTAAGTATTATGAAAGATGAAAGAAGAGGACTTGGACACCAAACAATGACCTAAAAATTTCACCCAGCAGGAGGCATCCTCAGTGGAGTGAGGTTATAATGTTGATGATGACAACAGTGATAACAGGGCCAGGCACTGTGCTCAAGACCTTATATACACAAAGGGGGACTAAAAAAATCCTGAATATATTTATAAAAAATTGTGCATTCTTGCATATTTAAACTTCAGTCACCTGCAAAATACCCTCCATTTGATGCAATACACCTATTGAGACTCTTCTTCCACTACTCAAAACAGTTTTTTCCCCCTCTCCCCCCCAACCGCTAGATGATATGGGACAAAACTGTTTTTGAACTCATCAATTTTGATGTCTTTTAGTGCTTCTGCCATTTTTTTGTTGTTGGTTTCACGTCTTCCACATTAGCAAAACATTTCCCTTTGAGGACTTTTTTCATTTGGGGAAACAAACAAACAAAAAAACGTCACTGGGGGAGAGATCAGGTGAATAGGAAGGGTGGGGCACAGGAGTTATGTCGTTTTTGGTCAAAAACTGCTGAACACTCAGTGCGGTGTGGGCAGGTGGCTTGTAAATCACCCATCGTGAAAGGATAACATGTTGAATCTCCAAAAAATAAATTAACTGAAGCCCAATGCAGCCTCTCACAATAACGCTAGCTGGTATGTTGATGCTGATGGGTTCCTAGAATACTACATGGGGTGGGGTAAGGGTGGGAAAACCTGTACTAGAGGGAGCCTGCTCTCCTAAAGATAGTTCCAGTTTTTTGGGAAGTCCCCCCTCTTACATGTACATTATCTATTTACTCTTCACCCTGTTCCAATGAAATAGGTAATACAATAATTTCCTTTTACAAACGAGGAATCGAGGTCACCAAGGAAAAGAAGTAGAGTTGAGATTTAAACCCGAGTCCATCTGACTTGGAGTCTAAAGCCTTAAAGAGGTTGAGCTTTTGAATTCTACAGAGCTGGGTTTGAATTCTAGCACCACATCTTCTAGTTGTATAATTGTTGGTAAATATAAACTTCAGTTTTCTCCTTTGTAAAATGAGGGTAACAACAGCACCCGTTATAGGACTGGGCCTCAGTGGGATGATTTGGGAGTCTAAGAGCTCATTCTAGATTGGGGGTGGTGGTAAGAAAGCAGGAATAATTCTATGACTGGGTATCTCAGTAAATCTTATCTATAGGGAGGGGAGGATAGAACAAAGATAAAATTGCAATTCATTAGTAAGCAGCAGTCAATTATCTTGGCCACAAGGGGAGATGTTTGATATTTTGTGAGTGGCAGACTGTTTTTTCCTGTGCACAGACAAAATTATGAAGCGATCTTATTTTGTCTCATTTTACCATGGTCTTAGAGTAGCCTTGTCTGAAGTTAATATTCCACAATATAATTTCTGTCTAATAGGAGAATAACATGGCCTAGTATAAGGTGAGCCTCTGAATATAAGGGGTTGTTATTTTTGCTTTCTTTGCAATGGAAAGTGTAAAGATATAAAAAGTACACCTGCTTTTCTATATGTAATGCTGCATTTCAAAATTTGGAATTAAAACCAATAAGGTGATGGTACTTTAATATAAAGGGAGAAAAGTCCTGTTATTTCTATTAATGGTTTGCCCTGGAGAAGTTCTATAGTTAGTTCTCTTTGAATGACTTAAGGAAGTTAGACTGGACTAACGTAACAATAGCAGAAAAATATTCTCTTTTAAGGTTATAGTCTTAGACTGGGTATATCCTTCATCTTGGTACAAAAGATAAAAAGGAAATTTCTATTTTATGTTTTAGTCATTCCACAATTATCTTTTGGCAATCAAATTCCAGTTATCATTCTTAGTTTTAAAAGATTCAGTGTTTGCTTTAAAAATGAAATCTTTTGACTGTCCTTGAATTCTCTTAGTATAGATTCTTATTTATATATGTTTAAAAATATTTTTAAAAATAATAATAATTTATCAACTAATGTATAGGGAATGATTATAAGTCATAAATGAGTTTTTGCTGTTTCAATTCTAGAAATATTTTAATGCCATGTGACCAGTTGAAAACTGTTAATAAACTATGAAGACATAGTGTAGGAATATTGATAAAAGCTGCAATTAGATTCTGGATTACTAGTTGGAAAATAAACTGTGTAGGAAAAAGTCAAGGAGACACTTCATAAAAGTATTTTAGTAAATATCATTTCTAAAAAAAATTTTTAAAGATAATATTTGGATGATAAATGGAATAGATGTTCAACTACTCACCCAAAATAGGCACAAAAGTGTATATAGCTTTCTCAGAGCAACACTGATATATGTGATTGCATCTTAGGGTTTTATTTATTTCATTTTTGTTGTCAAAACAATTTTCTTCATTCAGAAAAACAATATAAGCACCTGTGTTCTAAAATCTTTTTTGTCTTTCTCTGTGAGGATTTCCATAGAGCTCTTTACTTTGCTGCTTCGCTTCTGTTTGGTTTAGTGATCATTAGTCCCCCTCTTCTGGATCATATTCCACTTAGACTTACTCCTTCAGTCACAATTCATAATCTATTTTAAACCTGTCTTGAGTTAATATGCATGCATGTAGCTCAGCAATCATCAGCTTTATGATATAACCAGGATGAAAAGCAAGAAGAGCAGCATCGGCTGTGTGCAGTGGTTCACGCCTGTAATTCCAGCACTTTGAGAAGCCAAGGCGGGAGGATCACTTGAGCTCAGGAGTTTGAGACCAGCCTAGGCAACATAGCAAGATCCTGTCTCTCAAAAAAAAAAAAAAATCAAAAAATTAGCAGGGTGTGGTGGTGCCTGTAGTCTCCAGCTACTTGGGAGGCTGAGGTTGGAGGATCACTTGAGCCCAGGAGTTTGAGGTTGTAGTGAGCCATGATCATGCCACTGCACTCCAGCCTGGGTGACAGAGTGAGACTCTGACTCAAAAAAGAAAAAAAAAGTAACACTGTAAGATTATTGTTCGTTCCCCTTCCACATGTCCTAAGTGTAAGGCTCTAGTGTGAGAATAGAGGAAGCCATATCTAGGCTAATGCCTTGGTTCTGTGGATCTCAAGATGCTTATCAGTGGAAGGTCAAGGTGAAAACACTGTTGCTGTGGTTCTCAGCCTTTCTTGCAGATCAAAATGATCCAGAGGGTGTGTTAAGACACAGCTTGCTGAGCCCTGCCCCAAAGAGTTTCTGCTTCCTTTGGTATCAGGTAGGACTCAAGACTTTGCATTTCCAACAAGTTCCCAGGTGATGCTGGTATGGGAACCACACTTTTAAAAACATTGCTGTATTGGAAAAGGAATTATTTAAATTGCTACCGGTTGTACCCTCTGTCAGGTGGGTTATATGTTCCTCCTTTCAGGGCTAGTTGTTCAAAGTGCTGAGATCAATTTGAGGTGGCCTAACTTTGTCTTCTCTTGTTGCTAGTGCTCTGAATGTTTCCCGTATGTCTTGTCTAGAGTCTGAATCCCAAATGCTAGTTTTCTTAGGCTGCATCCTCTCTTGGCCTTACCTGCAGCCTGCCTCCCCCACCCACACTTGATGTGCCTGTCAATCCCTCTTCTGCCTCCACCAACCATTCTTGGCTTGTCCTGTTCCGTTATCACCTAGGTTCCTCATGAAAGTTATTGCCTGTAAAACTCTGATTTATTTCAGTGCATTGCTGTGATTAACATAATGAATTAGAATTTCCCTTAGGAGTTCAAGGGAAATAAAAAATATTTGATTTGATTGAGTTTTAAACCTAGGATATGTGAATTTTTAGTGGTTGAATCATCATAACTTATAGGAAAATGAACAATTGATGATTTGAATACGAATTGACTTCACTTATATCAAGGCATACTTACATTGTACATATAAATATTTAGAAATTGCATTAGTTTTTTCTTGCTATGTAATAAATT
Source organism: Tarsius wallacei (assembly GCA_963574415.1). Taxonomy (NCBI): domain Eukaryota; kingdom Metazoa; phylum Chordata; class Mammalia; order Primates; family Tarsiidae; genus Tarsius; species Tarsius wallacei. Next base: position 4,590 of record CAUYQG010185372.1, read on the forward strand.
ACCACAAACTTAGTGGCTTAAAATGACAGACACCCATTTATTAGTTCACAGTTCTGGCTGGGCTCCCTGCTCAGCATCTCACAGGGCTGAAATCCAAGTGTAGCTGGCTGCATTCCCCCGGAGGCTTGACTAAGGAAAAATCAATCTGCTTCCAAACCTATGCAGGTTATTGGCAGAATTCAGTTCCTTGTAATTGTAGGACTGAGGTACCATCTCCTTGCTGAGTGTCAGTCGGGGACCAGTGTCCACCCCTGGAGGTCATTCCTTCATGACAATAATAGCAGAATAATCCTCAAGTTGAACTCCCTCATGCTTTGAATCCCTCTGACTTGAGTTGAACCCCTTCATGCTCGAGTTGAATCCCCTCATGCTTTTAATCCCTCTGACTTCTGTGGTTGCTAGTCAGAGAAACTCTCTGTTTTTTAAAGGCTCATGTAATTAGATTAGGTGGGCTTTGCTGGATAAACCCCCATTTGACATATAATGTGACCTACTCAGGGTTGAAATATCTATCTGCAAAACCTATATTAGCAAGCCGAAATAGCTTGCTTGACATGAGTAAGTAACTCCATTTTGTAACAGATCTTCCATCTTAGCCTTGAAATGACCCCCTTATGTAACCTTCTCGCAATCATACCGCACACCCACATTCCTGTGCCCCTCGGTGATTGGAAACTTCCTGGTTGCATAAATTCTGTAACCATCCATACCCCTTACTAATCATATGGTTTGCCAAGAAATATCAATCAAACTGTACAGCTTATATAATGTTTACCTTTAAAAACCCACTACTCAGTTTGGGGCTGAGAGTTCTTTGGGACACTAGTCCGCTCTCAGTCGCTGGCATCAATAAAGGACTCATAATCAGACCTTCTCTGCGCGTTGGCATCATTTCTCGCAATCCAGCTTTAACAGGGTGATATTTAATTATAGTTACAGATTCTTCCCACACTCATAAGGGAGACAACTGTACAAGACTGATGATTTGGGGTAGAGTTCTGACTGCTACTATCCACCCCCGGCCTTCAATGACTCCATATCTGATACAAAATAAATGCACTGCTTCCAAAGGGTCCCAAGGGATTTTTCCCTGTCTAGTATCAGTTCAAAATCCAAAATTTCATTGAAATATCATTAGCTCAGAAGTCCAAAACATCATCATCTAAATCAGATGCTGATGAGACTCCTGGTATAATTTATGCTGGACACAATTCCTCACTATTTTCGTGGACCTGTGAAATGAAAAAGACAAGTTACCTGCCCATATTCTCAACATACAATATGGGACAAGCATAAGATGACAGTTATAGACATTTCAGTTCAAAAAGAAGGTACGAAGAAATTATCAGTCCAAAGCAGTTTAGACATTCAGCTGGGCCAACTTCATTAGATTTCAAAGCTTGGGAATAATTCACAGGACTCCCTGCTTCATTCTTTAGGTTCTTGACTTTTCCCATCCAGGCTCTTGGTTCCGACTTATGGGTGAGGGTCACTAGGAGTTATTCTTATAATTCTGCCTACCACAGCAATGATTTGTTTTTGGTGCAGTCCACAATTCGTATATCTTAAGGAATTCATAGTAGATATATAGGAACACATGAACTAGTGACAAGCATAATATAATTAAAATGTTTGGAAAGCTAAATTAAATAACACCTCAATTTTTAAGCATCATGATATTAACCACCATTTTCTAGGGACTTATGGATAAATCCCTTGGTTATTTCCCCAGGAATGATCTCATATTCATAAGTGATGATTTCTAGAAGTAAGGAGCCTCACTTGTAATGGTGATCTGATAGATGATTACCTCAATAATAAAGTATGAGGAACTGAAAGAACTGAGAAAAACGTTCACAGTAAACACTTTAAACAAATTCATTAACATTTTTTAAGCTGAGGTTTCTCTAGAATAGTTAAATCTAATCAATAAGAAAAAGCCAACCAAATTTCACTTGCATTTAGGTAGTCGATTTCATAATCTAAAATCAGGGATCCCTAAGACCTTTTCTGGGTACAATGTCTAGCATATGGAAGACTCTTTGGGGGAATTTCAGCCGCGGCATTTAAATCATGCACCCTTGGAGACCACTTCCATGTAAGGCTATCCTGAGTGGGAACCTTGAACAAAGTCATGAGAAGGCTGACATGGGCAAAAGAGAGAGAAGAGCATATAGTTAACCATAATTTATTGTATATTTCAAAATAGCTAGATCTGCAATGTTTCCAACACAAAGAAAATAGAAATGTTTGTGGTGATGAATATCCCAATTATCCTGATTTGATCATTACGTATTGTATACATATATCAAAATATCACACATACCCCTAAAATATGTACAACAATTATACATCAATTTAAACAAGAGAAAGAAGCTGGGCACAGTGGCTCATGCCTTTAATCTCAGCACTTTGGGAGGCTGGGATGGAAGGATTGAGCCCATGAGTTCGAGACCAGTCTAGGCAACATAGTGAGACCTTGTCTCTACAAAAAATTAGCTGGGCATGATGGCACATGCTTGTAGTCTCAGCTACTCAGGAGGCTGAGGAGGAGGGAACACCTTAGGCCAGGAGGTTGAGGATATGGTGAGTCATGATAGTGCCACTGCACTCCAGCCTGGATGACAGAATGTCACCCCAACTCAAAAAGAGAGAGAGAGAGAGATTTAAGGAACTATGACAGATAGGAGCAGAAATAAAAATCCCTAGTACTTGAAGCCTAGAACATATTTGTGTATGTGATTCTGATTCAGAGGGAACCTCTGTGATTTCTGAATAGAGGAAGTAGAGGAATCAGGGTTATTAGAACAGCAGGCCAGAGGCAATGCCGACAAGAGAATAGAAAATGGACTAGTGCACAGCAATGAAGAGAGAATGGGGGTTAGAAGTTACAGTGATAATATGGGCATTTCATTCTTCACATATTGAAACAATGGTCCTGGCCTGCTGTCAGCACAGAATGTTCTCTGAGGTGTTTTTAAAGTAGTATCATGGATTTGTACTAATCATTTCTTGTGCAATCTCTCTTGTGAACAAGGGCAAGGATTACAGTGGGTTATTGTTACAATTACTACAGTGCATAGGGTTATGTGAAAATTCAATTTGTGATGAGAAATTCTCACAGATTTAGTCAGTACAGATAAAACAAGAACTCCAGACTCTAGTCTTATTAGATAATTGAATGGATACCACTTATCAAGTGCCTCCTGTGTGTAAAACACTGTGCTATGTGTTTTACCAATGTTAGCTCATTTCATTCTCAAAGAAATCCTTTGGCAGTGGGAAGTTTTGGTCCCATTTTGAAGTTGATTTTTTTTTCTTTTTGTGATTCTTTCAAAGTCTTTGCCCATTTTATGATGGGTGATTTATGAGGGCACCTGCCTACACAGTGCCAAGTGTTTAGCAGTTTTTGACCCCAAATGGCATGACCCCTGTGCTGCTCCCTTATTCACCTGATCTTTCCCCGAGCGACAGTTTTTTTGTTTCCCTGGATGAAAAAAGTCCTCAAAGAGAAACGTTTTTGCCGACGTGGAAGAGGTGAAATAAAAAACAGCAGAGACACTGAAAGATATCAAAATCGATGAGTTCAAACTGTTTTGAGCAGTGAAAAAAGCGTCTCAATATGAGTATTGCATCAAAAGGAGAGTTCTTTGGAGGTGACTGAAGTTTATTTATTTTTTGATGGTTTACATCAGAGGTAATGCATATGTTCATTAGCATACATATTTAAAAACATCATGTTGTACACCATAAATATATATATTTTTATTTATCAATTAAAAAAATAATAATTTAACCCTCTCCCAAGGAAAAAAAAGCATAGAGCACAGATGAGGATATCCTGAGGCCATGTCATAGATAAAGATGATGATGGTGATGATGATTGTTAATACAGTTTCCACATGGTGAAAATCTGTATCATCGTGGATTGTATTTGACTGCACATAAAACAAGCCTCAAAGAATACTGGCTTAAACAAAAATAAAAACAAAACCAAACACAAAATAAAATGCATAAACAAAAACCAGTTTACCTCAGAAGAGGGAATTTTAAAAAGGCTAATTGGATCTACCCCGAAGGCCTCTATCTTGTAGAAATCCTAGCTACACTTAGGCGGAGGCCCAGGCAGGATTTCTTTCTCCAGATGACCACATGTCTCTATCAGCATCTTTGCCAAACTCTGCCCTTTGCAAGAGCCCAAATGGTGCTGGAGTTTTTGAAGGAGGCATGAAAGGGAGAAGAACTGGGGTGAGAGAATAGAAAGGGATCTGTTACAGAGAAGATTATTGAAAGTTAACAGCTGCCAGACACACTGTATGACTGAAGTATAAACATATAAGACCAAATACACACACTTTTATAAATAAATTCCAGGTTTTTTGGAGTCCCCCCTCGTACATGTGTCAGTTGCCCACTCTAGAGTATGAGATCATGAGAATAGCAACTGACTTATTCTGAACCTTCTGTGGGCAATACTTGTGTGTTGGCCTGAACTGTCTGCCTCTACAGCCTGTGTTCTTATTGTCTGGCATGATGTGCTAACTACCTAAACTCAGGAGCCATAAGAACATTATTAAAATGTACCAGGAACACAATTAGAGCCTGGAAGAGAGGAGAGCACAGTGATTTAGCATTTGGAAGGCCTCCTAGAAATAACCTTTGTCCTTCTCTTCAGAAGAATTCATTCTCAAAATTATATGTTCATGCAAATTCTTCTGAAAATAAAAAACTTAGTGCTATGAACAGCACATAGAAACTGTTGTAAAAATCTTTCTTCTTCTCACTTCACCTCATGTCCCCTACCTCCACCCCCAGAGTACACAGAATAACAACAGAAATTTGACAGTTCTTGCATACTTCCTATGTTCCTGGCACAGCCCTGGGTTACACAAAAGGACCCACAGAGCTCACAGATTTGCAGACAATAAACAAGACATGTCAATAGTGAGGAAAACAGGGGCTATGAGAATAAACCAGTGGGACCCAACTTAATCTTCAGGGTTAGGGCAAACATGAGGGACATTCAAGCAGAGGCCTAAAGGCAATGTGGTTAAGTAGGCATCTGCCAGGAAAAGATTGTGTGTGGGGTCTGAAGTTGAGTGGCAAGCAAGAGTCACTTGCTTTGTCACTTTCTGTCAAAGAGGCAGAAAGCAATACCAATATGGCAGATGAGGAGGCTCAGAGGAGAAGAGAGATAAGAATCGAAGATGTGGGGCACTTGAGGACCAGAGCCTGGGGGCCCTGGAAACCACATTAACATTTGCAAATGTTTCCCCCAAGAGCAGGGAGAAGCCACTGAATCTAGAAAAGCAGCATGACATATGTGTCTTGTTAATGAGGTAAGAGCAGTTGTAGGAAGACCAGTTAGGAGGCTAATGCCTTAGTTTGGAAAGATTGAAGTAGTCTTTAAAACACCCTGCCACCTGACACCACTACACCTACATTCACCACCAAGTTATTTCTCTGCCAGGTGAAACACACTTTGCATTCATCACTAGTCTGGATACTTCACGCTCTCAGAATGCTGGGGACTGTGTGGTCTGGCCTCTGCCTACCTCTAGCTTTTGGGTCTAGATCTCCCTCTCATTTGCTATATTCTATAAAAATGCTGGCTTTATTTTACTTTCACAGGTGCAGGGTTCTTCTTTCACCTCAAATTGGTCCTTGGTGAATGGTGCTTACTTCCACTTGGACCACTTTCTCCCTGCTCTGCTCATTTCCTAGTTAATTCCTCTAGGTTCCTCAACAAATGACATTTCCTCAGATCAGCCCACTGAGGGCTAAGAATAGGTCAGACCTCCTGTTGTATATGCTCAAAACCAGTCTGTGTTTCTTCTTCCTTGTACTTATCTCATTTTGTATAGATCATGTGCATTTGTTTACTATTCGTCAGGAATCTTTTGACAACAATGAATGAAATCCAACTCAAATTGGCCTCAGCAAAAAACAAAAAGAGGAGGGGAAAGGATGCATTGATTCATATAACTGAGAGGCTGATACAGAGTTACTACGTTGCCCTAACTCCAGGGAGCCTTGTCAACAGTTCTAGAGGTAAGCAACATGGTGGTACTGGCTGGAGGATATTTGGCCTTTGACATGGCAGGATCCAGGGGTTCATCTCTCTTTCGATTATGTTGGTGTCAGTCACTAGTGATGTAGTTTTTGATGACCGGTTGGTGAACTGGGCTCCCAAGGGATGTTGCAGTTCCCGAAGATGCATTGCCAGCCCGGGATCGAAACAGTGGCCCGGACGTGACGCCGTCTGGATAGGGGAACTCGGGGATGCCAACAGCTGCAGAGCCCACCAGGAGTGTTACAACTCTCTTAGTTTGGGGGTCAGTGAGCCAAGCCCCAGAAGTGTTTACAGCTCTGCCGATTCAGCAGGCCGGTGAGCCATCCCTGAGAAGTGTTAAAGCTCTGTCCAGTTCAGCAGGCCAGGGGACTAGCCCCCCAGAAGTGTCTACAGTTCTGCTGGCTCCGTGGGCTAGCAAGCCAGGCCCCAAGGAGTGTTGAAGCTCTCTCGGCTCGGTAGGTCCGGCTCTTCCAGTCCAGCGTGTTCAGCTCTTCTAGTTCAGCAGCTCTTCTATTTAGTTCAGCAGTTCTTGGTTCTTGTCTCATGCCCAGGAAGAATGCAGGACGCCGACCAACGGAGAGCGAGTGAGCAGGAATTTATTACAGAATAGGAAAGCTACCAGGAGGGGAAGAGGTCCTGAGAGAGAGTTACCAGCAGGAGGCTAAAATCGGAGGTTTATAGTCTTAGGAGTGTGCTGATTGGGTGGCAGTAGCACAGAGAGTGGCAACATGGAGTGGAATTGAAATGCACCAATCGGGAGGGGGTTGGAAAGGGTCAATCAAGAGGAAGCAGGTGAAAGGGGAAGTCCACAGACCTGAAAATAGGTATTCTCACTCCAGTCCCTCTGACTTGTAGCAGAAGTTTTTATTGGGGAACTACCCTAATCTATCTGCCTATCCAGTGTCTTCCTCTCTCCTCTCTCACTGGTAGGCTTGTTGCCTGTAGTGGAACTGAGCAGCTTCTGGCTCACATCCTCCCAGCCTCAAATCCAGTAGGAAAAGATTCTCTTTATCATCAGAGCCACATAAAATACCCAAATTGATTTCAAAAATAAAAGTGGGATATATAGAAATAATTTGTCTCTTAGGGGAAAAAAAAATCCAGAGTTAAGTAGACTTGGGCTTGTATGTTGCTCATCTGTGCCAGGGACCACAGACCAAGGCCTGACATCTGGGCCCCTTGCTGGCATAAACATAATTCATGGAGGCCTATCATAGGGGGCAGAGTTCAAAGAATGGGCTTTCCCGGGTGAAGTGTTTGCTTAAAGAAGCCAAAACCAGCAAAACCAAATAAGTAAATGCAAACCATGATCAATATGAACCATCCATAGGTGATCCAGTGGAACATGGTCATATCTGATCTCAAGGCAAATAAGTCTACAGATGGGCAATGACCAGGGATCAGGTGTCTAGAGGTCAGGAATGAAGGAAAAAAGTAGGTAAGAAGCAAGTTAAGGGAAACAGCTTAGGGTATAAACCATAAGCAAGACCAAGGTGCAGAGGTCCATTCTCACTGGTATTTCTCAAGCAATGGGGATGTGGACTTGCTAGCTACAAGCTGTGGGACATGTCCCAGGGAGATGGGAGTCTTTCAAGGAGCCAGTTATATACATGTGAGGTATTGTCCAGATATAAACTGTTTACCCTATGCCTGGCTTCCTTCTTTCCCCTCCCTCAGAGAGCAGCCTCTGGCCAAGGCAGGTCTCTAAAGGATATGCCTATTCCCAGTAATGAAGCATGGGATGCAGGTGATCGAGCAAAGATGAAAACAATGTAGGCATCACTCTTAATCAATGTAATTGAAAACACCATATAGCAATTTAAAGTATTAACTTGCTTGATTATAAAATCAAGGTACAGGTTCTTCACTGATTTGCTGCCATCAGTGCCCCCTGCAAGTTTTAATAAACCAATGTCTTTCCCTGCTGGACCTCTGAGTGACTTATTTGGAATATGTGAAGAACCTTACATGCAAGCCCTCTCGGATTTGGGGTGACCATGTAACACACAGCAGCTCAGTCCCAGGCTCTAGAGACTGAGGGGGCAGGAAGAATGTCAAGTTGGAGAGTAAACACCTATTAACTGAGGAAATTTACTGGGGAGGCAATGAAGCCCTACATCCTGGAATCAGATTGTCTGGATACAAAGGCCCCCTTGCAACTTACTAGCCATATGATTTTGCTCAAGTTATCAACTTCTCTAACCCTTGGTTTTCCCATCTGTATAGAAGTACTTATAATGTCTGTTATAAAAATTAAATAAAGTAGCAATCCCAAAGGTTTTTGCACAGAAGCACCTAGGAAATGCTCACTGTTATTGTCAGCAGCAGCAAGTTATAATATTAATCAGCCACAAAGGGAACTGAGGAACAAATTGGAAACCCGTGGTTGGCACTAGAGCTCTCATGATTAGCTCTGAATTGCCATGGCCCTCTCTTCTTCAGGACTTGCACGAGGTATTTCATATGCCTAGAACCTCTTTTCCCACCTCTACATGATGAAAACTTTCACAACTCCTTCAGATCTCGGCTCATCCTTCCCTTCCTTGAGGGTGGGGGCTTCTGCTGTTCAAGAGGCACTGGCTGGAGGAGTACACCAAGGCCATTTGAATTTGCCTTTTTGTATCTAGTTTGGCCTGTGAACTAGGGAAGTAGCTGAGTCTTCCTGTTCTAGGTTCAGTTTGGTGCCTGATACAGGGATGGACTGAGTCTCCATATCCACTCATTCGTTTCCATTTAGCAAATATTCACTGCATCCTATGTGCCAGGCACTCTGCAGAGGTGATTCAGAACTGAACATCCATACATGGCACCTGCCTTCTTGGGCCTCCTAGTTGTGCAGGGAAAGATACTTACAGTGTCACAAGGATCCTGAAAGAGGTGGTAAAGGGTACGATGGGAACTGAGGGGAGAAGAGGAAGTAGACGGGGCAATACACAGCATCCTGTTATAACAAGGGAGATACAGAAGTTGAGAAATTGGCAGTGCCCACCTATGTCAGCATGTAGACATTTTTCTTTGAAGTGGTGCAGTAGTAACCTTGCTTATATGTTTTCCTCTATAACAGAGTTTTAAAATATGTATTTCAGCCGGGCTCGGTGATCCTGTAATCCCGTGCCTTTGGGAGGCTGAGGTGAGTGGATTGCCTGAGCCCGTGGGTTCGAGACCCGCCTGGGCAAGCAAGACCTCATCTCTATAATAAATCAAAAAAAAATTAGCCAGGCGTGGTAGCGCGCGCCTGTAGTTCCAGCTACTTGGAAGGCTGAGGTGGAAGGATCGCTGGAGCCCAGCAGGTCGAGGCTGCGGTGGCCGGGAGCGGCCACTGCACTCCAGTCTGGGCGACAGAGTGA
>CAUYQG010185374.1:0-62044 GCA_963574415.1 Tarsius wallacei
AAAAAAATGTCTAATTTTGTAAGGTTTGCTCTGGGATTGAACATCTGAGATGAAATACTAAAATGTCAAGAATTATTTTGTTTCAAACAATGCATTCTCTGCAACGAAATGGTAGGAAATGGGATTTCAAGTTAAAAAAAAATCTCAATGTTGTTTCTCGTAAAGAACATGCAAAGTGAAGAATTTAGTGGGCTGTCCCCTAACTCAGCAGACAACAAAAACATATGCAAACACATTTGAAAAGCTCAAGCAACTCAAAAAATGCTAAATACATTTCCCAACAGCAGAAACACTTTGGTGGTAGGAAGTGTTTAAGATAATGGCACTGCTCCATTAAGTTCTATTGTTAAATACTAATTCACCTTCCCTTCTAGGATGTTAAAATGTTATCTTCATTTCTTGCAGCTTTTTAAGCGCAACTTGTCCCAAAGTTGAGACTAGACAGGAAATGGAATGCACTCACCAGGTGGAATGAAAGGCCCAGCAGAAAGGAGACAAGTGAGGTATAGGCACAGCCCAGAGTGGGCAGAACAAGGTCAAGGCCTCTGCACACACCCCGCAGGTGCCCAGCACTATGTTAGGCATGCATTAGGAACTTAATTAAGCACTTGGTGGTTGATTGATTGCACAACAAAAGACTTATGAATAGTAAAGAGCTCTGTAAACTGGGACAATTAAAAGCAGAGAGAAAGGGCAAAACTGCGCAAAAGTGATGGTTGATAAAGCTGTGGAGTCCTGAAGTCTGTAAACTTGCAGAAGCACTGATTTTAGAGGAACACTGTCAGCAATCCAGGGAACGGGGTCTCCTGGAAGAGAAAGAGGCTGCTCAGATGATTATCTTTTGGGGAACTGAAGGGTTGTCAGATGAACAGACCAACTTCATCAGGTGACTTGTTGTAGCTCCACAAATTGTGTCCTAGTCATTCTACCGGAGAGTAGTCTGTGTGTCGTGGCAGCCCTGCAGAGATTTCTCCAGTAATAACAGTGCTGTATTTGGAATTATTTGGATGGGCAGGTGAGTCCCCTTGAACACGCCATGCCATGGGTCCTTCTCAGCCTCGGAACTCTGGTTCCACCAACACTGTGGAACAACATCAGTGGCACCTTGGACAGGTCTCACTGTCAGCACTCTCCGAAAAGACCGCCCTTCCTTCCTCCTTCCCAGTGTCCCTTTCCTGTTTCCTTCGGGCAATCTATCCCATGCTTTCACCTCCATCTGTTGTTATTAGTCTCTAGGGAATTACTCTTGCCTGTTCACAAGAAGGAAAGGTGCCTGAGAGGACGCAATGGCTTTACCCAGGGACGTCCCACACACTGAACTCCCTGCTGACTTCACCTCGGTGGAAAGAAGAAATGCTGAGAGGTGAACATAAAGGACTGGGAGGGTCAGTTGGTCTAGCCAGGGTTCCACTGAGCGGGAGAGGATCTGGGTGGGTTCTTAGACGCTTTGGCAGCCATGCTAAACTGCAGAGGGACTTAGTTAACTTAGGGTGGACAACTGTGAAACTAAGTCATCCAAATGTGGATTTTCTTATGCCGTCTTCTTTATGACGTGTATTAAATTTTCATTTTACTTATTTGGTTTCTGCTAAAGTTAGATGAAAGGCAGCAGAAAGAGCAGACAATATCATGGGCTATTGATAAAAAGAAAAGACTTTGGTTTGACCATTAGCTCTGCCTACAACTTCTCAAATCTCCGTTTGCTTCATCTGCAACCTGATACCGATACTTGCCTCTCCAGGTGGTGGTGAAGATTGGAAATGAGGCATGCCAAATGCCTGGTGTATGATAGTGGCGGCAACTGTTACTTAAAAAAAAACTTCCAATCTTGTTTCAAAAGAACTAATGGAGAAGGTCATTTTTTACAGCTAGAACAGGATAGGAAAGGGCACCATCAGGACCAAAAAGGTGATGTCAGCATCCTAGTGGGATGCTCTGGAAAGCCCATTATGGCGACCAAACATAAGACATCCTTTTCTTAACTATGGCGGGTAACGTTGTTCATGTTTGTACCCTCCTTTTCATTCTCAGTGCTCATTTTAGCTCAAAACTTACTTTAACATAAGTCTTACGGACTTATTTTAGGGTCTCTGAAATCACTTCTCTGGTCGTGTCCTTTTCTGGCTATCCATTCCATCTATTATCGCTTGATATATTTTCCTTAATCACAGTTGGTTTTCTGTCACTCCCTTTTTGCTCACGAAGGCTTCAGTAGTTCTCTATCACCCAAACTAAAGCCCCAAATCCCCAGCCAGTAATTCAGGGACACCCATGAGCTAGGCCTCACGGAAGTTTTCTGCCTTACCCCGATGGCTCTCAGCTAATCAGCTTGTTATTCCCAAAACACAATCATACTCTTCCCTCTCTTGTCCTTTGCCCCACGGGAAGTGCCTGTCCCCCTCGCTCATGCCTATCAGCTCAATGCCCTTTCCCTTGAGGGTCTTTGTTTCTTCTATGAACACTCTCTTCATTCTCCGAATGCTTCTACCACTTCCTGAGCCTTCTTTGACCCAACCTGAGCAGCTGGAGAGACACAGGCAACGTCTTTTTTGTTTCTGTAACTCTCCGCACCTAGAGTCAGGCTTTGCATGCTATAGAATCAATCATTATTTTTAACTGAATTCTTGAATGAGCACAGTTAACATCTTTGGGGTGCAAACCCATATGACAGAAAGCAACACAATAGACAAGGAACAAGGATACATTTTCCTGGCTAATCATACACAGTGATATTGCATGAAGTCACATCTACCCAGCTATAGTGAACATTTGTGTTTCTTTAATTTTGTTTTTCATTGGCTGTTCAGCATCTGAACTGCCTTCCTATGTTTGGACCGTTCCCCACATAGGAAGAAGGAAGAGTCTGCCTCCCACTGTAAAACCAAAAAGGAGATAGACTCAGTGCCCAGTATTGCTGGAAACTAGAGCTGGGCACCTGCCCTAGGCCTGGCCAAACAGCTGAAGCCACTCAGGGTTTTGGACGTGGAGCCAGGGCACAAAGAAGCAGAGGGCGAGAGGAGAATCCATCCTAGTGGCACTGATGGCAGGGGTGCAAGAGAGCTTCCAGGTGCTGCGGCTGCTTCCATGCCAGCGGGCCAAGCTGCATCCGTCCCTCAGTGCCTGTGCCATGGCACCTCACCAGGCGGGCACACCTGATGTGTGCTCTTTCTAGGATCCCAGCTCCACTCCATTCTGCCTCTTTTCTGGGGCTCGTTTTCCAGCACTCCCAGCCACTCTGTGAGCTGCGCAGATGCCATTCAATAAATCCACTTCCTGCTTAAGTCAACCAGGCCAGGCCCTGCTGCCTGGGCCCCCTCACCTTGGCTGATGCACCAGGCTGGCTGAGTTGTTCGGAGGACCATTCCGCTCCACAGCAAGAGTCTCTCAGCACTGTCTGCATCATTATTTCTCACTAAAAGTTAACAGCCCTACAAGCTCCCTTCATTAATTTTTAGGCAAACATGCTCTAAAGTCAGGTTGCATGTTGATGTCTATAAATAAGCTATCATTTATTTCTCCTAAACAAATCAGTCTGAATTAGAGCTTGCCACAGGGATACCAGTCATGCACTGAAATTCCAAAGCATACCAAAAGAGAAAAATGCCCACTGTAGTTGAGACCCTCAGGATCGGACCACTTCCGTTTTTGTAGACTTACAAAATACTAGCAACGATTATATTTTGCCCCTTGGATATGCCTGTAAACTCAGAGGCGTGTGCCATCAATTAATCATGTCTCCAGGAAACCACATTACCTAGGAATAATCCAGATACAGTACAACTTAGTGGTTAAGAGCATGGACTCTGCAGCCAGACTGCCTGGCATCTTGGACAAGTCACTTAAATCATGCATGCCTCAGTTTTCTCATCTTTACAGTGGGAATAATAAAAAGGCTGCTGTGAGGATTAAATTAGATGTTATACACATAAAATGATTTAAATAGTACCTAAACCTCATTTTTAAAAGAAACCTTGAAATGTGTGCTTTTATTATATTCTGGAATTGTACCTACTCAGAAAAACAACTAGAATGCATGACAGTCATGTGTACTATTAATCAAATAACATTCTCCTTCTGTTACCATTATTGACTGTCTACCTCCTTTGCGTTTGGCTAGAGGTATGTATCTATCTGTGACCAATGAGTGACTCACATGAACTAGACTATTTAATAGGCCGGGTGAAATTCTCCAGAGTGCTTTCTTTCCTTTGCTGCCCTGGAGCAAGAAATAAACCTCTGTTGTTTCAAGCCACTGGCGTTTGGGGACATATTTATTACTGCCGCATAGTTTATTTAAACCTAACCAATGCAGAAAGCATGACAATTATCTGGATATTTCAATTGAATAGTATTTTCTAGCCAAGTGTGTGACATCCTCAGGATTATCTAGAATGGAATAATGCCAGTAAAAAATAATTTGAAGGATGCTGCCCCAAAATGTGTCTTCCTCTAGCCTTTCCTTCAGTGTCTGAAAATTCAACCTGAAGATGATTTGGGAATCATTATCAAGTCATCCTTTAAATAAGGCATAAAACACTTGGGAGAAGTTACACATTAATCATCAAATCTTTACATGTCCGAATGAATGTGCTTACCCAACTCCTTTCCAGGAAGAATCGTAAGAGTCACGTTGGGAGAGAAACTTAGAAAGTCTTCCGATATAGAATTCATAGAAGAATTAAGTGTATGGGGGGAAATGAGGGCGGTTGTTTAGTTATGGAATTACACAAATAATTATCTGATACCTCATATCTACGTTCACTTATATTAAGGCAGGACCAGACAACCCCAGGGAGGACCGTAAGTATGGCCTCAGTGACCTGCTCAAGGTCACTTGGTGAGTTATTGCAAAGCTCATATCGTTATCAGCTTTTAACCACTACACCCTGCTGTTTACATTGGAAGTTCTAAGGCAGAGGTCCAGGGATGGTTGAAGAGAAAAGGCAACAAAGTAGACACGCAGAAATGAGGACCAGAAAAGTGGAGCATAATCGCTCCCTTCCAGAGGTCCAGTCTCGTGTCTCACAATGGGTTCCATCTGAGAGCCCTATCTCCTTTCCTTTGTTTCAGTGGGCTTAGGTTTATTTCTTTTCGTTACCATCAGAAGGGCCCTAACTAACTCATGGGCTTGACTCCTAGCCCCACCACCCACTAGCTATTTGAATTTGGGCAATTTACTTAACATCCTTGTGCCTTTGGTTCTTTCTTTGCAAAACTACGATCGTAAGGACTGTTGTGAGAATTAGAGAAGCCCAGTGCCTAGCCTACAGCATGCACACAGCAATGTTAGCAGCCACTGGTATTTTCATTATCTCATTTTCAACTCTAATGGGGACTTCTTGACAGAGCTCTCCCAAAGCGCCGGTTGTATTATCTCTGAAAGTGCACGGCACTCACTCAGCAAGATTCTTTAAGCTAAGGAGGGCAAGTCTCCCTGCTTCTTATAATTGTTGGAAATTCCAGTTGCTCACCTGAGCAGTTGCTAGATTTTAGGTCTTCCATTTAACCTCATGAGTCTAGGAAACTTGGATTGTTTTCTGTTCTGCATAAACCATATTAATGCCTACTTAAATAGCTACTACTTCTAGACTGTCTTGCACACCCTACAGATGTGCTAGTTCCTATTTCTATATGATTTCCAATCATGTGATGCAATGAAATGCATCTTTTCTAATTCCTTCTTTCTTTTCTGAATTCTAAAACCCCCTTCCGGTTACAGCCACTTTCTCAACGACCCATCTTCCGCGAAAAAACAGCTGACATATGTCTCCTCTAGTCTTCAGACTCTTAGCCCTGGGATAGGACAAGATCAGGCTGTACCTGAAGAAAGGTTCCAGAAATATAGTGACCTCAGATAAAAAGAAAATTGAAATTAGTTTTCTATCATGGGCAATCATTCTGCTTACACCCTATTTGTGCATCTATTATCCTTGTTAACAACTCAAGGACAGAGACTGTATCATATTAATCTTTGCAAGTCAGAATTCAGCACAGTGCTTGATATACCAGTTGGAACTCAGGAAATGTTTGCTAACCCAAATTAAGCTTCAGAGTGCAAAATGTGGTGTGATCAGATGTTCTCATTGTGGAAGTGCTAATCCATGTGACTTTGGAAGCTAAATTGGCTTCATCCAAGAGGGCGCTCTTTAGCATAATAAACTAGGCCTGACAGGCATTCCCAGTGCAGGCACCAATTTAGAAAGATTTATTTAGGAAAAAATAAGTGACAGCTGCCACAGAGTACACAGACCACCTGTGCGACTCTGCCATTCCCGTGTCTGATTTTACTTTGGCTTGCGTGCATAAGAGTATGCAAGAGTAGAGTCGTCAAGAATCTGAGAGATTATTTATCCAACACCCTGTGTTAAATGCAGCAAAACTGAGACTCAGGAGAAGGCATCGTTGGCTCAGCCATGAAGCTAGTGAGTCCCAGAGGCAAGACTCTTGGATTTCTCATCTTCCCCCAATACCAAACAGTTTAAAGAATGGATACTAAATAGTCGCTAAAAACACTGCTTTGCGTGCAGTGTAAGCCGTGGTTCAATCCTGGTTGAATATCAGTGTCCTCTCTGTAGCTTTTAAAGAGGACGCAGGCCTGGTCCCATCCTGAGGGTTTCAGATGGTGGAGCTGGGACTTGGCGACCGTTGGATTCGCTGACAATTGCAGCGATGACCGTTTCTAATATTTAAAAAACTAACCAGGTCTTAAAGGAATACCGGGAGTCTTTTTGTGTTAGGAGAGGTCAGGAACACAGGGATCACCATCACCCAAAAGCTACTTTGATGTGTCCCTCTGTATACCTGTGCTGAATGAATGCATGCCACATTCTAAATTACTCTCATTACAGTGGGCGGCTCTTGTTAGAGCAATACGAGAGCGGGGGAAAAAAAGGATTTTTTTGGAGGGCGGGCCTCTTGCAGCAAGGGATTCCTCCGCTAGGTAAGTGTTCTAGGAACTCATCGGCATCAGTGTACCAGCTATTGTTATGAGAGGCTGCGTTTGGCTCTGGTTATTTTATTTATTTATTTATTGGCGATTCTTTCAAAGCATTTTCCCAGTTCGTGATGGGTGACTTACAAGCCCACCTGCCCACACTGCACTAAGTAGTCAGCAGTTTTTGACCCAAAAATGGCATGACCCCCACGCTCCATCCTCCCTATTCATCCGATCTCACCCCAAGCGACTTTTTCTTTTGCTTCCCCAGATGAAAAAAGTCCTCAAACAAAAAACAGCAGAAGCACTAAAAGGCATAACATTGATGAGTTCAAAACTGTTTTCAGCCGTGGAAAAGCGTATCATGTACTGCACTAAACAGGGAGTACTCTGAAGGTGACTGAAGTTTAAACATGCAGGAATAAAGACAGTTGTTTATTAATAAATTCCGCCTCTTTTTTAGTCCCCCTCGTATATGCTAACAAACCAAGTCACAGGCCCTCCAGGGTCAGCAAACCCAGATCCTGCCTGTCATGACGAGCTTCATGTTACGACTGTGTCCACAGAAGAAGTTGAAGGTGATCTTTCTCTGGCAGATGAGGGACGTAATGTCTAAGCACCGATCTGTTTGAAGAATATTTGTGAGCATCTACCGTTCGAGGGACGGAGGATACAACTGTGAAAACAGACCAAGTCACACCCACATGGAGGTGACTATCCTGCAGAGCTCTCTAACATTAAGGGATCGATGGAAAGAGCCAGGTGAGCAGCTCAGGGTAAAGTCACTCCTGAATGAGCTCCCCAGAACTCACGTTTCGGAAACTCAATCCCCAGTGTGACAGTGTTGGGAGGTGGGGCCTTAGGGAGGTGGTCAGGCTATGAGGGCTCTGCCTTTGTGAATGAAGTCACACCATTATGAAAGCAGTGTGGTCCCTTTTCTCCCCTTCCACCGCTTTCACCAAATGAGGATGGGGCATTCCTCTCCTCTGGGGGATACAGCAACAAGACACAATCTTGGAAGCATAGACCAGTTTGTCACCAGATACCAAACCTGCTGGTGCCTTGAGCTTGGGCTTTCAGCCTCCAGAACTGTGAGGAATATATTTCAAGTGTTTATAAATGACTCCATTTGTGGTATTTTGTTATAGCAGCACAAATGGACCAAGACGGTCATGCACACCGACTTTTGCCGACCCTGAAACAGTGCAGTGTGAAGAGAATGCACATGTTTCTCCACGGATAACTGTGAGTGGCTGGCCATGGTGAGAGATGAGAGGCAACACGTCAGCGAGGGCCGTCACTGTGCCGGGAACCTTAGCTTTATCCTGTAGGTCAGGATCTCATGCTTTAGTACGAAGTCCTGAATCTTGTTAAAAATGCAAATATGTGGATGCCAGCTCCAGAGACTGACTCAAGAGACTGGGACGGAGCCCCTTGGACCAGCCTTTGTAACCAGCGTGTCAGGAAACCTCACACAGGTGCTGAGACACCCTCCTGGAGATGATCGAGAGCATCTCAAGGGCATTGACACTTTTCAGAAAGGTCCCTGGCCTTGAGCTGAGGTCTCCAGGCTTGAGCAGATGCCACTCACTCTCTGCTATTCCCCACCCCCTCTCTCATAACCTTGCCAAGGAAAACAGTTCCCTGTAAATACCCAGCACTCACACCAACAACAGAATCCACAGCAGCAGCAGCAGTGAAGAAATTTGAAGGCTCCTACCAGTGGTTTTGTCTACACTTCACAGTTATGGAAGGGCAGGGTTGAGCCAAAATTGGAGAATTCCGTGGGAAAAAAAAACCCAAGCCTCTTTTAATTGAATTGGAACATCTCTCCAGTCAAAAGAGCCAACCCAACACCTGAGGGAAACACTGGCTTGAAAAGAACAGAGCACATGAGTTCTGTGTCTCAGTACACTATCAAGGAAGAGGCAAAGCAAATACTCAGAGAGTCAATAAAGCCATTAAAAATTCTGGTCACGTCTCTAAAACCTCAGTGTGCTTTTCCCCCCTCAAGCTATCATAATTACTATTCAGACCAATGAACGATGTTTCTAGCCACTCGAAAACTGCAGCTTATTGGAGCATACTGTGTGTGGGATTGATCGGGTTACACTCTTCTCAAAGAACATGAGGTATGAAACCATTATTTCAATATTGCTTAAAAATTAATTAGAACTTTTCAGAATTGTTTTAGAATGTCAAGGTTTAATTAACTTATTTCTTTAATGGACCCTTAATGTGACCATCTTTGCAGAAAGCCTGTGGATTTTTCAGCACTTAGTAGTCTAGCAGGGAGGAGAAGGGGTGAATTTTTGTTTTTCATTGAAGAGCTGAAATACACTCTTTTTTTTTTATCACTTTAATAGTTCTTTGTGTTGTAGGTAAAGCATTATTAATTCATGTCCAATGAGAAATATACAAGATTTTTGACGATGTAGCAAAACTAAGCAGTGAAAACGGCCATCTGAAGAACAGGTCAGTCCTTTAGATGAAAACATGTAGTTCAAATAAATTCTCAAAAGTGGAGCTTGCTTATTTCCTAATAGTCAGAAAGAAGGGTCTCTGTTTCAAATGGCATTCCTTTGCCCAAGGGGAGAGGGAGACGGAGGAGGAGGGGGAGGGGAATTATTTCACAGTGTAGATTTTTTCGAGCACTTCTCATTCTACTTTGCCTCGGTGTAGACGGTCCCCACTCAGTATATGTGAAAGGCAAACTAGTTCGTGTCCATAATGAAAGCAGGATTCCCTCTTGACTCCTCCCCCTTCATTTTTGTGAGCAATTTGCATTAAATCAAGGTTAAATTTTCTTGTCGACTCTGATCTCTCCTCAATTGCTTTAAACCCTCTAAGAAATCCATTTCCCATGCTGCCTGGTGAACCTTCTTAAAATGAATCTTTATTAAACAACACCTTCACAGCCAAGGCGGTTCCCACACAAATTGAACCGAAGTGAGAATATTCTTCACAATAAACCCAGCTCCCTTTATCCCACGATGACACTGTCTCAGCCAGCCTTCTGCAAACATCTTCTGCAGCTCACACGGAGGGAAACGGTCACCTCTGCCTCACAAACTAAACGAGGAGTCTCCTCCGCAGACCGTCACAGGTTCCAAACACACCCACGGTTTTGATGAATGAAAACATTCATGTCTCCCTAAGCTTTCAAAAGTGTTTATAAATATTAGGGAGACCATTACGCATCCAGGGGCTGCCACCGCTATTAGTTAACAAGCTCTCCAGTTGACCACAAAGGGAGTCATTTCCAGACAGTCGCCATCATGATCTACATAGCAGGGAAACTGCTGCTTGAGAGACAACTTCTCTGTGTGACTGCACTGCTGGAAATTACACCCAGCTCCACTTAGTGACCTTGTCCTAAAAGACCGGGTGGAGTCTTATTCCTGCAGTTCAAAATGCATCGCAAGGGGTGATTCGAGAAGCCTCAGCCTCGAAAAATGTGAAGACGCACCTCGGAGAAAAATACTATGATTAGGTCATTTCACAGACATCATCCCAGATAACCACAAGCCATCCAAGAAAGCCACCTGTGAATGTGCATTACAACTGAGAGCTCTGAGGATAAAGTCAGAGATCAACCACACCTTTTCCCCACCCACCCACATACCCTCTAGGCCAAAGGAAACTCTCTTCCCAGCCTGGGCTTGGAGTTCACCCCTTCCCGCCTGCCAGAAACCTGGTTCTATTATTTCTTTTACAATTCTCAGCCTCAGTCACTCCCTCTGCCCTGCCTCTTTTCCCGCTGCCAGAGGTTCATTCTGCCCATCCAAAAACAACCTTTCTTTGACCCTGATATTTCCCCTTTGCATAAATATTCCTCCTCTCCCCTTCCCCTTGCTTTTCGAATGAGAGGCAAATGCTCAATAAATATTTATGGATTACATAGGTGGAAAGAATCTATGTCCCTATCGGTTCGCCTCACATTTATTCCTCATTCCCCTGCAATCTGAAGAAACCACAGAGGCCCCTCGCTTTCCAAAGCTGGTCCCCAGAGGCAGCCACTAACGTCCTAATTTAAAAGACTCACAAGCTCTCCTTACCCCTCACTCTAGTCGACCTCTGCACAGCATTCAGCATTGCTAACCAGCCCTCCTTATTAACTCTTCCTTCCTTAAATCCTCTTACAATATCCTAAGTCTCCTCCTTAGATCACCGGCTTCTCCCAAAATTCCCCAACGGCACCTGTTTTCTAAGCCTCTCTGCCGTTTACATTATCCCAACAGGAGATCTCTGACACAATCTCAACCACCTACCACGTCAGCGTCTTCCAAACTCATCATCTTAGCTCTCAAGTTTCTTCTCTCTCTCAGACCTGCCTTTCTAAATTCCTTTTGTGCCTCTCCTGATACATGTCATGTGGGCACCCCAAACTGAACAGACCCAAAGCAGAATGCAATGCGCCATAGCGAATGGCCCCGTTCCCCTGGCCACGTGGTTAGAACCCTTAGGGTGATGGTAAGAGGCTCCCGTGTCCCTTTCCTGCAGCTTCCACTCAGCTTGACGCCCTGTTGGCGCTTTTCTGAAATGTCGTTTGATCCTGTCTCAAACCTTCTATTTTCCTTGCTCCTGTCCCGGCTTAAATTTTTAAAATCTCTCAATGCGCCTATGACAGGAGCTATCGGCTAGTCTCTCTGCCTCCGATCTCATCCCTCTCCGATCCATGTCTTTCACATGAACAGCCTAAGTTTTCTGAGAGGAGAAATGTCTCAGTCATCCCTGCATTCCCCTGCACAAGAACTGGGTACATATCTGTGGAAATGAACTCCCGCTGGCAGCGATTGCCTCCCTAAAACACAAACCCAATCCTATAAATTCACTGCCCCAAAGTCTTCCACGACCCTTGCTGCAGAACAAAGAAGACATCCTTAGCTTGACATTCAGAGCCCACGGTGGCACCCTGACCTCCCGTTTTGCCAGATCTGCCACCTGCCTGCCTTTCCCGCCACACACACTGCTCTTTCTGTTTATTTCTTGAACACACTCTGTATTACAGGTCTATGGTTTGGAACGCCTGTTTCCTATCCCTGCTTGTGGGAATCCTACTCAAACTTTAAGGTCAAACTAAAATTCCACCTTTTCAATAAAGTTTTCTCCAATTACTCTCTTTTTTTTGAGTTGGAGTCTCACTCAGTCGCCCAGACTGGAATGCAGTGGCCTCTCCCAGCCACCGCAGCCTCCACCTGCTGGGCTCCGGGGATCCTTCCGCCTCAGCCTTCCAAATAGCTGGAACTACAGGCACACGCTACCACACCCGGCTATTTTTTTATTTATTGTAGAGATGAGGTCTCACCAAGTTTCCCAGGCGGGTCTCGAACCCACGGGCTCAGGCAATTCACTCACCTCGGCCTCCCAAAGCACGGGATTATAGGCTGAGCCACCAAGCCCGGCCTCCAATTACTCTTAAAAGGAGAAACTGCCTTCCTCTCCGTGTTGTACTGGGGGCACGTTGTACTTCCATACGGCACGCACTGCGCTGTAGCCCACATTACCTTTGGGTATGGGCACATGCGTTTCCTTAACCAGGCTCAAACTAGTTTCTTAAGGATATCTTGACTCACCTACCATGCTTAGGCCAGGGCCTCGCAATAGAAAGCATTCAATCAAAGGACTACTGAAGTGACTTGGTAACCCTTTTTCACTTCATTTTACAAGAGTCCAGTTAAATAACTTTGGTACTAGCCTCTCTGTTACTGCCATGTTGGGTCCAAAATAAAATACATCTATTCTGTTCATCCATGCTACCTCCATCCCAAAAGCACTGCTGTACAAGGTGCCAGAGTTTCAGTTACCTGATATATATGTCAATGAAAGGAGATATTTAAATACGTATTAACTAAAATCTATATGTAATATTAATAATATACGTGTGGTTTTAACATGGAAATTAGGGATCTGGTGAAGAAATCTGTGTTTGAAGTATTGGTCTTTTACGTCAGCATCACTCTTGGCCCTTGGGAAGACCATGTTCTAAGGCTGCCCACTCCAAGGCCTCTCCCATGACCCCTGATTCCAGTTCTTGTAGCCATAAAGATACTCCAAGAGTGGCTGTTCCCCACACCTCATGTAGTGATTTCATCTCTTCCTGCACAACCAAGGGTGTTTACTTGCCGGGAAACTGGAAAAACAGGCGCTCAAAATTCTATTCCTTCACTTCTGCTTACCTTCATGTCTCTTAACAAGGGGAGTGCAAAAGTGGCCCACCTGCGTGCTAGCTTGTCCCACAGTAGGGGAGCCCATCTGGAGTTGGGCATGGAGACAGAGACCTGCCTCACTCCTCCAGGATCGTAGAGGTGGCACATTCCCAACAGAGCAAATTCAAAGACAAAGGGTTTCCTTTTATTGGTTATGAGAACCCAAGTCTCAAACCCAACATTGGAATAACTGGATTCTATACTGCTTACTTAATACAGTGCAATAAAGTGATCAGTAACGTTACTCGACACGCTTTCAAAGAGACCTTTAAAAACAATGTCTTTGCATTTTCTCTCTATCCCTCCAACCATCCCACACACACGCGCGCTCATAAAACTACCATAACCTGATTTGGGCCTGATCTCAAAAGAATTCATGTTTTAAATGCAGAGAGATTCAATGGGGAACTATGATTACAAATAAGAGTTGGTTTTAAAATCAAACATACTTCAGTATACCTTGGGTTCCCGGTTACTTGTGTTCTACAAGAAGAAAAAAGTAGATTTCCAATACGGATTTTTATTCTGCATCAGAATCTTAAAGGAATTAAAAACACAAACAAAAACGTATTCCAAAATTATATTTGAACATAGCACTGAGTTTTAACAGATCTCTATTTTATTTTCTGACTATAGAATATTGACCTGTCGTGATAACATAGTTAATTAGTTTTAAAAATGGAAATTTATCCATCTTTACCATAAAGAATCAGCTAATTACTTGTGTAAAACCCTCACAGTTTGGTTAGTTCAACGGTAGTGGCAGCTAATATTCGAAATTAACATAATGAATTTAAGTAATAAAGTAAATGAGACTGCCTTCTGTATTACGCATGAGTTATGTTCGAGTTCCCAGCTTCTACACATGTCACAATTGTTATCCTTTTCTATTACTGATTAGAGTTTCGTTCCTTCCTGAAGAACCTTCCTAAAGAACCTTGTAACACAATGATAAGTATTTTTATATCTAAACATACCCGAGCATAGAAATCATACAGCAAAAAGATGGTCTAAAAGATCGAAAATGGTCCACCTGTCCGGGGCACTTGTCATGAATGGAGCTTGCAGGACTAGAAGTTGCTCCAAATCAGTGAGTGAGCAGTGAGTGTCTGTGAAGGTCTAGGTCATTACTGTAGATTTTACACACACTGGACACTTGGGCTGTGCTACATTCATAAGCAAATATTTCTACTTCTTCAACAATAAACAAAGCTTAGCTAACTCACTTTTTAACTTTATGAACTTTTAGATCTTTAAGCTGTTTGACTCTTTTGTAATAACACGTCTTAAAACGCACATTGTAAGCTATACAAAAATATTTTCTTTCTTTATATTCTTATTCTACAGGATTTTTAGTATTGCTAAATTTTTGATATAAACTTAAAATTTTTTTTTTTTTAGAAACGAAGGCACAGACGCACACACACCAGCCTAGGCCCCCAGAGGGTCAGGACCACCAAAATCACTGTCTTCACGTCTGCATCTCGTCTCACTGGAAGGCCTTCAGAGGCAATAACACAGTGGGGCCGTCAGCTCCTGGGATCGCAAGGCCCTCTTCTGGAATGGCTCCCAAAGGACCTGCCTGAGGCTGCTTTACAGTCACCTTTTTTTTTTGGTAATAATTAGAATGAGTACACTCTAAAACAACAATAAAAAGTATAGCATAGTAAATACATAAACCAGCTACATAGTTGTTTATTATCCTCGTCAAGTATGATGCGCCGTCCATAGCTGCATGAGCTATGACACAATGGCATCATACTAGTTTTGTTTACACCAGCATCACCACAAACATGTGAGCACTGTCTTGTGCTATGGCATCACAACGGCTGTGTCACTAGGCGATAGGAATGTTCCAGTCCCATCATAACCTTCTGGGCACTGCTGTCCCTGAGCTTCACCATGGACCGAAGCATCCATACGCAGCACGTGACCATACAGGAAATTCCCCGCATTTCATTGAACCAATGACTCGATGACATCATCTCAAAATCTGCCTCCATTCTGACTTAAAGGAATTATAGGACAAGCAAAATTTTAATCCTGAGTTCTGATGTCTGCATGTAGCATGTAATGGTATTTACTGAAAGTTCTTGTGTTTGTGGGAATGGTAGAATTTCATCAAGGGTGGCTTCAGTCATTATTAATGAAATAATAGGGTCTCAAGTGCAGAGGGGCCCACGGGACATCATTGCGTAAAGCAGCAGGATGGCACGAAAACACCAGAATGATCAGTATCATCTCCAACACTAGCTGGTATTGATGGTGGGCAACCGTTTTATGAGCTTCTGAAAATTTACCAGAACCAGCAAGAGATTGTCAAGAGAGTATCATCTTCCTTGTTGAAAAATTGAGTTAGCACAGGAGAGAGAGGAATCGTGTGTAAGTGTAGTGGGCTTTCAATAACGCACATTTCTTTTTATTTATTGTTAGCACTGCATTTGTTCCTTTGGAGTCCCAAACTGTGTGCTGCAGTGATTTTGAGAGCGATTAGTACCCAGGGTGGGCCATTGTTGAAGACCTGCTTAGCCATCTTCTTATTCACTTGAATACAAAAGAAGCATCTCAGAAAATTAAGCAAGTCAAAGCCCAGCTATTCAACAGGTCATGTTAAGGAGTGCTAAAGTTGTCATTCCAGAGATGGGAAGAAATCATACTAACGGATTCAGAGAAATGAAGACTAGTCATTGGAGTCAGCAATCTGGAAGCTACTGATGACCTTGACAAGTGTAGTTTTATGAAGTGAAATGATGGGTGAAGAAAGCCTGATTGGAATGGCTTTAAGATAGAATGGTGGCTTCCATAGAATGGTAAACCAAATTTTCTGAAAGAACTCTCCTTCTATAAGGCAAGGAGATCTTGAATAAAACATACTACTTTAAAGAACTGCTGGGTTTGCAGGACCTAAGAAAAACATCCAAGCATTTCCACCGCCACTTCCAAAGCAAAACGCAAAACCAAAACAAACCACAGAGCTGAAACCTAAGTAGGGAGCCTTGTGCAGCATTAAATGAGAACAGGGAGTGGGGCATGTTCATGGCCAACAATTGCTCATCTCATCACTGCTGAGACTAAGCCTTGGACCACTGCAAGGCAGGCAGCCCAACCTCAGACCCTCAAATGGATCCAAATACCTCAAAGAAACTATACAGTAGTCACAAGTTGATAGGACCCCAGGCTCTCGGCAAAAGCAAATCAATACATCCCCAATTTATGCCCACTGCGTTCCCACAAATTCAGGTCATATATAAATGAAGCAAATATAAACTTTCAATTTAAAAAATCATCAGACACACCATGAGCAGGAACAAATTAAAACCATAAGCAACAGATTTAGATCTCCTCAAACAATCCAGATATTAAATTTACAGTCAAAATTAGAACAAAGACTATGAAAAAACTAAAGAAATGACATATAAAAGCACAAAATAAGGAAGCAATATGCTATGATTTGAATGCGTCCTCCAAAGTTCATGTCCTGGGAACGTGATCCTAATGCATCAGTGTCGGAAGGTGTGACAAAGACTCTCTCCTTGACCAACTCCTGAGTCAGCGTCCTCTGAACCCTCTTCTTGACGAGGCCCTGACTTTGGGCACTGCTCTTGGCCTGCTGGCTCTAGTTATAGCAAGAATCCTATTGGGTCAGTTTAGCAGGAATCTCTATTCTAAATGCCTCACCAAATTTCTCATTCCCCACCCTGGATATCTTGTCGCCATGGCCTGCCTTCAGAAAGAACCCTGTCAAGTCAGTTAAGCCAAGATCTCCCTTACCTGGATGTTTTCCTCGCAGCAATTTTCCCTCCACTGACCACCCCCCCCACCCACCTGATCCTTGTCCATCGATTTCCTCTCGCCCTTGTTGTGTTCAGAGTTGAGCTCAACTTCTTTCACCTACTGCAAAACCCCCTTGCAATAGATCTTATCCCCCTAGTGAGAGATCCCACTGCAGTAATCCCCTTCTTGAATAAAGTCTTCCTGATCACTTCAAACAAGTGTCTGAATAATTTTGTCTTCAATACAGTCCACATGCTCTTAACACACGCTATGCAGAAGACAATAACAGGAATAGCCTAAAAAGTTTTAAACACCGTAAGTTTGGAAATTTAAAGTACACATATATGTTCCTACACGCTTCTAGTAACTCATGGTCAAAACATAATGAAAACCTTTTAAAACTTGGAATTGATTAATAAAAACTTGCGGGGACCTGTTAAAATAATACTTTGAGGGAAACAGTAAGTTAATCATAGAAAATTGCTATTTTTGGTAAATCAATAGCAGTCAAATACCTACAACTTCTTCCTGTTTAACCTAAGTCTGTAACCCTTTTATACTTATATTAGACAAGAAATGAAAATTAATGGGCATAACCTCAAGCTTACAAAACCCAAAAACAGAATAAACTCAAAGAAAGTAGGGGAAAAGGAGCCAAAATTAAAAGTAAACAAAGGAGGAAAAAACCTGCCTCTGAAAAGACAAAAAGATTTGCGAAAACTCGTTGATATTATCAAGAAATAAAAGCATAAATAAATGGATATTAAAAGGAGTGTATAATTACATATTTAGGATGGTTTAGGAGATAATAAAATACTGTGAACAACCTTATGCCAATATTTTCAAACTTATAGAAATTTATAAATTTGTAGAAAAACGTAACTCACCAAAACCTAATCAATAGGATGCCTGAATTGTTACTCGTTGAGCATTTAAATGACTACTGGAAAATCCATATTTTAAGCGAGGACCAACATTATTTTACAGGCAAATTCTACTAAAGGTTTGAGGAACATAGCTCAATATCCATCACAAAATTTTCTAAAAAACAAACTCTTATTTTTGTGATCTAGTATAATCTTAACTCCAAAAGCAAACAATGACAGTTTAGGAAAGAAAAACTTCGGGTTTTTTCAACTATAAATACAGATACAAAAATTACAGTTAAATATCTGTAAAAAAAAAAAAAATCTACCAATACGGACAAAAAGATTATGACCAGCTGGGCTCGGTGGCTCAGCCTGTAATCCTGTGCCTTGGGAGGCTGAGGTGAGTGGATTGCCTGAGCCCTCAGGTTCAAGACCCACCTGGGCAACTTGGTGAGACCACGTCTCTACAATAAATCAAAAAATTAGCCGGGTGTGATAGCATGCACCTGTAGTTCCAGCTACTCAGAAGGCTGAGGCGGAAGGATCGCCGGAGCCCAGCAGGTCCAGGCTGCGGTGGCCGGGAGCGGCCACTGCACTCCAGTCTGGGCGACGGAGTGAGACTCCAACTCAAAAAAAAAAAAAAAAAAAAAGATTATGACCAGGAATGGGAGAACTGTTTAAACATAGGAATATTTATAAATGTCGTTTCCACACTAGGTAATTAAAGGAGAAAATCATGTAATCATCTGAATGGATTTTATCAAAGAACAAATATGCATATGCAGGCACCTCAACCAGGGTTTTACCACGAGGAGAAAAAAATAGGGCTTAAGGAGGAAAGAGACATGGGAATAAGCACAAAATTTTTATTGTTTGGTTTTGTTGCGTTTCTTACGATGGAAGGCAATACAGTATGTGTGTGTGCTAACAGGGATGACAGAAACAACATGGGCACGACTGGTGATGCAAGAGTGAGAAGGACGATCCCAAGACCAGAGTCCTTGGATAGGAAGGAGGAGACCGGAGCCCGTGCGTGGGTGGAGAGGTCCATCCTACGGTGTGTCAGAGACAGCCCCCTCGTTTTAACGAATTGGAAGACTGAGTAAATCCAGCTGACAAGTCTGTTGGTGGGAAGATCATGGGGTTCTTGTCTAGTTGTTCTGCTTTCTCTGTGAAATATGAAGTGCTGTCACAAACTGATAGTTTGGGTAGGGTAGAGGAGGGAGCAGTGGAGACTCGGTAGAAAAGAGAAGGTGGGAATCGTGAACTTGAGAGCGGCAAGTAAATTGAACAAGAAAATGTAACGGGACGTCTTCTCTCTTCATGTACATTCTCTTGATGTCACCTCTACTTATCACTCTCCTTTACTGGATTTTTCTCCTCTTCCTGAACTAAATATTGGCGTGCCGGGGCTCAGTCCTTAGACATATTCTCTTCACTAGGTTTCTGTGTGAGCTCACCTAGTCCCATGGCTTTAAATGTCTTCAGCGTACTAAGGACTCACAAACTGGTATCGGAATCTGTACCTCCTGGCAGGAGCTCCAGACTTTTATGTCCAACTGCTCGTGTGACATCTGCGCGTGGGTGTCTAAAAGGCACTTCAAGTTTAACATGCACCGTAAGTGGTACCACCATTCGTCCAGTTGCTCAGGGCAGAACCCTAGGCGTTTCCTTGGTTTCTCTTTCTCTTACACTCCATATCCAATTCACCAGCAACTTACCAGAGCTCTACCTTCAAGACAGACCCCCCAGATCTTATCTGTCTCCCCATTCCCAACTGCTACCGCCCTGCTCTAAGCCACCAGCACCTCTTCCTGACATCACTGCAGTGGCCTCCCTGCCTCCCCACTAGCTCCATTCCCACCCAGTTCATCCTCCATCTACAGTCAGTCATCTTTTAAAAACATGGATCTGGGCTGGGCGCGGTGGCTCAAGCCTGTGCTCTCAACACTTTGGGAGGCTGAGGCGAGAGGATCGCCTGAGTCCAGGGATTTGAGACCAGCCTGGGCAACTTGGTGAGACCTCATCTCTACAATAAATCAAAAAATTAGCCGGGTGTGGTGGCACACGCCTGTAGTCCCAGCTACTCGGAAGACTGAGAAGGGAGGACTGCCTGAGCCCAGCAGGTCAAGACTGCGGTGGCCATGAGCATGCCACTGCACTCCAGCCTGGGCCACAGAGTGAGACTCCAACTCAAAAAATAAAAACAAAAATGGAAACATCAATCAACCGCATACACTCATGCTCAAACCCTTCCATGCTTTCTATCACATTCAGAACAAACCCAGAGTCCTCACACAGATCTGGTCCCACATGACCTGGCCTTGGCTGCCTCTCTGACCACAACTTTCCCTCATGTCCTCTGCTTCAGCTGCATTCGCATTCTTAACTGTTTCTATCAAGTATCAAGCTCATCCCCTACCATCAGTGTTGAATGGTATCCCAGAAAAATTGAGATTATTCACACCCTTCATTAGAGTCTCTGCTTAGATATTACCTCTTCAAGCTGATATATATGTATATATATTTTTTTTTTTTTTTTGAGTTGGAGTCTCACTCCATCGACCAGGCTAGAGTGCAGTGGTGTGCTCCTGGCCACCACAGCCTCAACCCGCTGGGCTCTGGCGATCCTTCCACCACGCCTGGCTAATTTTGGGTTTATTGTAGAGACGAGGTCTTGCCAAGTTGCCCAGGCGGGTCTTGAACCTGCGGACTCAGGCAACCCACTCGCCTTGGCCTCCCAAAGTGCTGGGATGACAGGCTGAGCCACCGAGCCTGGCCTTAAGCTGATATTTTTATCCAAGAGCCCTGCCCTCTTCGTCTCTCCCTATCTCTTTATTCTGCTTTACTTTTCTTGATTGCATGGATGATACTGTTTTATGTATATTTTGTATATCGCCCCCATTAGAAAGATCTATGAAGGCAGAGACTGTCTTGGTCTCCATTGTGAACTCTGAACAGTGCCTGGCAAAAAAAATATTTGATGGATGAATGAATTAAGCTCATTTCAAACAGCTTTGGAAATTACAACTAAATTATTTCTAATTGGCAACTATCTTTTAAGTATCTTTGTTTGCATCACGTCTATTGATTTATGGATCACCGTACACTCTAAAGTCTGCTCACTTCCTAGCAGAATAACATCTTAAAGTGACTTTCCAATGTTTCAAATGACACTGAAAGACTTGTGAATAGAGAACCTGCAGAAGTCACCCCTTGGGTGCAATTACCTCATTCGCCAGCATCATTTCAAATGTACTGCAGTATCATCTGACTTGATAAAGAACTTTCTTTTGCCATAAGAAAGCGTGGGCCTAGGGAAGGCACTGTGGAATGAACGTCAGAACATTCAGAGAAGATGCCTTATTCAACCTCCTATTAGTAGATTAACCTAGAAAAGTTTCTATTACTCAACTATTCCACTGCCACAACTGCTGAATAGGAACAGCTGCCCTCATGTGCCTTCAATAAATTCTCTATGGATAAGAAGGATAGAGGATCAGAAACGTGGAAACAGGAACTATAAAATTTTCCTTTTTTAAGAGCATTGCAGGAATTATTGAGGCCCTTCACTGATTTCTATCTCTTTAAACTTATAGGGGAAAAGCTCATCAAATTCCAAGTGAGCTTAATATCCATTTTGTAAAGTAAGACTAATTTTAATATAATAACCACTTATTTTTACCTACTTTCAGCATCAATTGCTTTGGTAATACTGAAGTCTCTGGATAAATAACATAAAAAGTGTTGTGACAGAAATATTTTTAAATAGTCTATGAGATACCATAGAAAATAAGAGATGCTGAACATCTCTTCTGATGTTCAAAAGGAAAGAGGATTGAGTCTGAATACTGAGTTTGGTTTCTATTTCAAATAAAATTAAATGGATTAAGCGTAGAGCACGTAAACCCTTCTTAAAACTGAAAGTGATGATTTCTCGAGGCCTTCATAGATGAGTTTAAATATAAACTCAGGCAACGTTACCCTTATTTTCTTTCCTTCTCTTTCTCTTCCTTCATTAAATTTTTTTCTTGCCTTGTTTGCTCTTCATTGTTTAACTAGATTGATAGGCTAGCTCAAAGTTATATAAATACATATATCTAGGGATCGGCAAGTCAGTTTTGCTTTTCGTTGCACCTTAATGGTTTAATAAACAAGAGCTGGGTGATAGCACAATTAGATAAAATTATAATTGGCAAAACTGAATCTTATAAAAAGAATGGTTCTGTGACAACCCACGGAGTAGCATCTAGTTTTGAAACATTTTTATAAATTACTCAAATTAAGATATAAAATAATATTTAATCAAAGAGGTAGATGTCTAAAAGCCAAGAAGGATAATGACTGTTTCCCGTCTCAGTGAATTCATCCAGTCCAGTCCTCTCCCACCATCTGAGACAATTTGGCTAAGCTGCTGTAACAAAGAAATCCAAAAATACAGTGGCTTAACCAAGACAGGAAATGATCTCTGTCAAACATAACCATGCAAAACTGCGTGGAACCGAGCCAGCATGGAAGCCTTGCTCTACACCATCCAGGAATCTAGGTGACTCCTTCTGGCTGTACCAGACCTCAAGTTGACATTGAAGTCGGCACGAATGAAGTCTAGATCAACAGAGTCGAGTCCATGTTTCAGGCAACTGAAAGGGGCTTAGAGTCCAGTGCAAGCAGCCTTGTATCTTAGGAGGGGACCTGGATGTTGACCTCAATTTAGCCCGTGGTCACATCTAACTGAAAGACAGCACGACCAACATAGACTCCAGCTAGGCAGTCATGGGTGCAGCTCAAACTCAGGGTGGGGTGTGTAGTACTATCTACAAAAGGAAGAAACAGCAAATGGATATTGGAGCAACAGGTGGTTTCTGCCACACACATTCCAAAATCTTACTCATCACTGAGAGAGGTCTGTTTGCCTCCCACATATTTCACAGACGTGCCCCTTTCTCTCTGTCTCCATCGTCATGGTTCTTGCCTGGAGGATCATCACCTCTCACCCGTCTTACTACAATAGCCTCCAACTTACTCCCTACATTCACATTAGTGCTTGCTCTCAAAGCAGTCGTCTTCATTCCAGCCAAAGGGATCATTTTGAAATGCACCTCTCATCATGCCACAGCTCTGATGACAGTCGTGTTAGGATGCCTTAGCAAGAACCCCAAGGTCCTCATACTTGCCCTCCTCGCTTCTGGCCTCACTCGCATTGCCTCCTCTCCTCACCCCACCCCCACTCTCCGTACTCACCTTTGCCTTCTGTCTTACCCACAGCATGCCCTCTCTTGCCACAGCGACTCTGAATCTGCTCACCCCTCTGACAAGAATGTCCTTCTCCCTCTCCCTGGCTGACTCAGACATCAATTCTCCACTCAAGCTGCTCTCTCGGAGAAAGCTTCCCTGAGCCACAGACGATGCTGCATCCCCTGTGATCAACTGTCATGGCACCCTACAATTGCGTCACTGCCTGTAATTATACGTTTACTTGTGAGATTACTTGAGCCGGGGAAGTCGGCAGCCTCAGTTTTGGCTTGTGGCTTCCAGCAGTGTCTTGTCACATCTGTTGTGTTTGCTGCCCTGGGTGCTCAACTCCCTCCAGCTTCAGCCAGTCACAGCTAGCCTGGATTAGAGCAAAGGATCTTAAATCGTAAACCCTGACAATGTCACCTCCCCTTGTTTGTTCGTCTACCCACCCTTACCTCTAACAAGCTCCTTCAGCTAAGAATCGGAGTCGCTGGCTTATGGGCTTCCCTTTTGGCCCCACTCCCTTGGGGTCTTGGTGTGGACCTGGGTCATTCCAGAATATTCCCCATCCTCCTGAGCACCTCCCGTGCATGCCCCTGTAACTATTCTCTTTAATGTAAAGATCACTGAATGAGCCTTTCAAGTCTCCGACATTTACGCTTAGAGAAATCCGTTTCACGCAACGTCTAAGAAGAGCACATTTGGCTTCAAGTTGTCTCTCATGTTTGATCCAAATTTCACTACATTTGGCCGACATTCTTCATAATGTGTTTCTTTTCTGTTTTCACTTGAACGTACAGTCTTCTTTCCTCCTGATGTTTTATACTTCGGGGATTTCGGAGAGGACGAGATTTTTGTTTGTTTTATTGCTTTTGTGAGTTTCCAAAAAGAATGTAGCATTAAAATGCCTTTATTTCACCATCTTTCACTGGAAGTATCTGCAGCTAGGAGCAAATGTGATCGCACCAGAAAGATATGTCTGCTCCTTCTGTGGTTTCACACCCCCAAGAGAATGCTCACCCCACTTTAAGAAAAGCCTTGTAGTCTATTTACATGGAATTTCCTCCCAGCAAAGCAGAGAATACTATAAAGTAATATTTTGTAATGATTATCTGCGGACCTCCCCCACCGGTCCACACATCTTCTAAAGAAAGAAGCAGCCTATTACAGCACACGTGGGGAGACAATGCAGATCCCCCAAGCCTATGAGGACACTCAGATCTGAGAACACAGAACTGCAAAGGCTTTCTGTTTGCTAGGCCTCTTCCTCCGATGGCTTTTCTCCAAATACTACATAAACCACCTAGAACGCAGTGACAGGCACGCACTAGATTCTCAAGATTTTAATTCCCTCTTCCTCCTTTTATTGCAGAAAAGAAAAATGGTCTCTTTTTTTTTTAAAGAAAGCTTTATTAAGTGCCTGTCATATGCTAGGGACAGTGACAGACACCAGAGTTCCCAGTCTACTGGAGGAAAAAGGCAAGTAAACCCAAAGGACAATTAGTATAAACAGTGCTGTGATCACAGAGGATGCTTTAAGAACACTAAAGGGGACCTTCTAATCGATCCTAAAATGCAGAGGAAGAGGAATAGGGCCTAAGTCAAGATATAGTTTAAAAGTAAAAAATAGTAACTAACCACACCGAGAAGCAGGGAGGAAGGTATTCCAGACTATGGAGCAACAGCATCTTTTAACACCCTGGAAGATGGGTCATCAAATAGTCTAGGAGCTATAAGCCGTCCACTGAGGTGAAACAAGTCCCAGGAAATGAGGGTGGAGAAAAGTCAAGGACCACATCCTCTGATTCAATTCACCAAACACTGTTGAACACGTAGCATGTGCCAGAGACTGAGGACACAAGGGCTAAGACATAGCCCTCACCCTCCACAAGCTTACAAGCTGGAGAGTGAGCCCAACACATGACAGAGAATTTCATCATTATGTGATAAGAGTCATTATGGACAAGGGCACTAACTCATCCTAGGAGAGTCAAGAAAGACACATCTTAGCTGAGTCTTACATAATGAAAAAAAGCAATAACCAGAGGGTGATGACACAGGAGTTAGAAAAAGTATTTCCAGGCTGGGCTCAGTGGCTCAGCCTGTAATCCCAGCACTTTGGGAGGCCGAGGCGAGTGGATTTCCTGAGCCCGCAGGTTCGAGACCAGCCCAGGACCCTTGGCAAGACTTCATCTCTACAATAAATAAAAAATTAGTCGGGCATGGTAGTTTTAGCTACTTGGAAGTTTTAGCTACTGTAGTTTTAGCTACTTGGAAGGCTGAAGCAGAAAGATCACTGGAGCCCAGCAGGTTGATGCTAGGATAGCCATGAGTGTGACACTGCACTCCAGCCTGGGTGACAGAGTGAGACTCCTACTCAAAGAAAAAGTATTTCCAGCAGGAGAAGAGAGAAAGTACAATCCCAGAGGTGACAAGTGGCATGCTGTGTGGCGTTCCACCCAAACATAAGAAGTTCAGTGCTTCTGGGATACAAAGCATGACACAAATGCTTGGACATGAGGCTAAAGTGAGAGGAAGGAGCTGACTATTGGGGCCAAATTACTGTTCTGCTAAGAACCTTGACCTTTATCCTACGGGTGATAGAGACCCACTGGTGAGTTTCAATCAGGGAGAAGCACACACTATAGACTGGTCACTCTGATGACAGCAGTGATGATGGGGAAGAGGAGGGTGGGAAGGCAAACAGGAGCCAAGTGCACTGGTTCCATCAAGAGATGCTGAGGGCTTGACCTGAGGTGCTTAGATTATAGATGGATGGAGTGAGGGCAATAAACTTGAAGAGTTAGGAGGCAAAATCAGAGGAATGCATCCATTGGGAATGTGCAAAACTAGGGGAAAGGGATCAAGAATGATAGCTAGCTTTCCCACAAATTGAGGCACTATCTATTACACGCTGCTGAATTACTTGTATATTTACTTATGTAAGCCTGTGGTTTTAGTGAAGGAAGGAACTACATTATTTACCTGGCATTTCCAGTGCCTAGCCCAAGGCCTTCAGAAAGTGGGCACTCAACAAATAGATGAGGAATTAATGAGAAAAAGCAAGACACTGGTAACAATGATGAGTTTGGCACTGAACACAATGAGTTTGAAGATACCTGTGGATTTTCCAAGGAGAAATTTCCAGACAAAAATGATAGAGGTCCAGCACTCAGGAAAGAGGTCCAAGTAAGAGACAGAGTATTGGATGCCATCAGAATAATTGAAGCCAAAATGGATGAGCTCAGAGAATTAAAGGAGATAGATATTGCTGAAGGCTCCTTCTCTGGAGATGTCACTTGAATAAAAGTTTCATTTTATTTGACCCAAGAATTAGGAAAGACGAGCAATTTATGCAGCTCGAGATCCAAGAACCACTAAGTGGAGAAGAACAGTGTCCCCTCATCCTTGGTCCCTTTCCCCTAGTTTTGCACATTCCCAATGGATACATTCTTCTGATTTTGACTCCTCACTCTTCCTCAAGTTTATCGCCATCACTCCATCCACCTATAATAATAATCACAATAAAACTGTTGTCTGTCGTATGCACCCTATGGAGAGGAAAAAAGACAACGTTCGTTTGTTTAGTATTTAGCATTTACAAAGTTCTCAAGTTATGTTTCTTGAGGTATAATTTGCATATATTAAATATCCTGATTTGGAAATTCCATGTTAAACGCCGACTAATACATATAGTCCGTGTAGCCACTAACATAATCTACAGATAAAGTTGTTTTGTTTCCGCCACTTCCAAGCGTTTCCTCATGCCCCCTTCAGATCACCCTCCAACCCCAGCACCCAGCAGCCCCCGCTGGAGTTTGTTCACGGGGCAAGGAATGATAAGGACAAGGCCATCCTTACTCTTTTTCCAGCGAGGAAACCCAGCAGCTTCCAGAAGCTTCGTGACTTGTCCAAGTATCACAGCCAGCACTCGAGCCCCAGGGCTCTGGCTCTAAATGGAATGCCTTCCCTCGGAAACCCAAAAAGTCATCTGTCAGCACGCCCTCCTTAGAATTCATGGTGCACAGTGCAGAGTCATGGTCTCTAAGGCATCTGAAGCCTTTCAAATGTCCAGCCTGTTAACAGCCTGATAATTGTACCTTGAAAACACTCTTTTTTATCTTTTTTTAGAGATGGGGTGTCTCCATGTTGCCCAGGCTGGCCTCAATCCCCTGTGCTCAAGCTATCCTCAGGCTCAGCCTCTCTGAGTTGCTGAGACTACAGGGTGCATGTGATTTTTATACACAAGCAGCGCTCAGGCATTGCCCTTCAAGCTAAGAAGTGGAAGTAGGGAATAATTCTTGGAAGAGTTGGTTTTATAACTAGATTTTTTGGGTAGCAGACATTTCTGAGAGTAAGGGCAACTACATTAAAATTAATGGCTATATATACATAGAACATAAACTACACAAATCAGCCTCACTGAATAGACATTATCTACGCTGTTTTCTCCATATGAATGAACAGTGCTGCAGGAGCTCTGAACGCCTGCTCTTAAACTCTGAAACCAAAAACAAACAGGATTTGTGATATTATGATAACGAGAAGTCATATTTTAGAAGAGATCATTATTAAAGTACTCTGCTTTAATTTGGGGTTGCCTTCCTATTTCCGCCCAACTTTATTTGGAATGAGTTGCGGTTTCTAACCTACTTCCTGGACAGAAGCTCTGTGCGATTAAGACAATAAATATATTTACAAAATGTAAACTCAGCTTTGAGGGCTGAAAATATCTGCTCTGAAAATAAAACTTACAAAAACACAGGCATGAGCAAATGAAACCTTTCTTCTAAGACTTTTAAAACAAAACTGAAAGGTCTAAACTCATTTACAAACACAAATAAATGGTCTCTTCCCAAACCTACCATGCAGATTTAAACTAATTCCCATGTGATTTTGGTCATTCATGAGTTGTTATGCAGCTGTGGGACACTCTGAGTCCTTTTGACTGCTTTAGAGAAAATTATTCAATGGGACCGAAACTCTACATTCAAGACTCTAGTAATAAAGGAATCTAGATATTAAAATTAAAGTATCCCCCAAATTTCTGTTGGTTTTATTCTTTTTTTTTTTTTTTTGCCTATATTCTCAACAGGACAACCTCATGTCAACACTTAGTAAATATTTTCCCTATTTATCTTTTGTACCCTAGAAATGCAAGGCAGGTGAGGAAACAGCTTATTCCCAACTCCCTTCTAGTTGGAGAATTGTGCCGTTTCAGCCAAGAACTTGAATGATTTTTCTACTCCTATATAACTCATCTCCTTTAAAGTCAGTCTGATATCTTTGGAAAATTACCCAAAAGACGGGAAAGAATTTTTCAGATATTTATCACCACAGTATTAATAATAGTGAGAAAAAATAGAAGCAGTCCAATGTCCAAGAATAAGGGGATGATTATATAAAGGTTGATATGTCGATTAAATATCATGTAGCATTTAGAAGAATGGTTACACAGGTTTTGATAAACCACATGAGAAATGCATCTGGCCTACCGAGTCTCAGAAACCACAGACAGCTCTCTTCTGACGCTTCAATTGAATCCACAGATAGTTGAGTACATGACTATTATCTGTCAGGTTGAAAATAGTTTTTAAATTGTTTCCTGACAGTTTTCACCTGTACCCTCTCCTTAAGATAATGTTATTTAGGTTACTCTCCTCACACGTATTTTCTTACTGAACCCTCATAAAATTCAAATAAGTAAATAATATTGTTAGTTCACTAGAGTAGTTTAATATCAATGTGAGAAGTTTATTTCAGGACATTAGATATACTTGTCTTTTGAGGGAATCTAATTCATCAAGCTTTTCTTGCCACAGTGATCAAATAGCTACTTTCCTAACGAAAGAAAACGGAAAGTCCTCATTATTTACTGTCTGGACCAGTACTGTCCAATAAAAATATAAAGCAAACCATGTACACAAGTTGAAATGTTTTAGTAGCTGCATTAAAGAGGTAAAAAGAAACAAAATTCACTTTATAAGAATTTTTCTTTAACCTGATATATTCAGATTAATTACATCTCAGGATGTAATCAATATACATTGAGTTATTTGAGATAAATTTAAGATATTTTGAATTATTTTTTGCTTTTACTGACTGAATTCTGGCCTTTTACACTTCCAGCTAGCTCATCTCCATACAGACTAGCCATATTTCAGGCCAGGGGCTACCATCTCGGACAGCACGGTTGACATCTAAGTGATTGCAGACTGACAAGAGAATGTCGAAAACCCTTAGGTAAGTTATGACATAACAAGCCTCGATCAGTAACAGCATGTGCCGTTTAAGAAGACAATACCATTTATGTAAGTCAGATGCAGATTTTATTACCATTCTCGTATAAAAGCATAGTGGATTTTTTTTTTCCTTTTGGCATATTATCCTGAAACATATATATATATGTGGAACTTAGTGAAAAAAATTAGCAAACTGTGGTGGGGTATAATGAAATGCAAATATTATGCCATTGGGGTGAGTATCCTGGCTGTGAGACAAATACAAAGCTATCCTGAGTCTCCTGATAAAAAATTGCAGTTGAAAGGAAAGCCTTTGAGGATGACTTGCAGGTTTCCTAAGCTGCTAAAACTTTCTTTAGAGGCAAGTGTTTATCACCCGCCATTTCATTTGACACCACATTAAGGGTATTTCTATGGTTGAGGTGCTTCCCTAAGAGCAACGTAGGCATGACCCTGGAAAGATAAGGGCTTTGATAACAACCAAGCTTTCAAATCAATCAACCCTCAAGACAATACTTTAAAAAAAAAAAAGTGAATGAGGTCCACAGGAGAAGCTAAAAGCTTCTGCTTTCAAAAATCCCAGGGTTATACTTTAAAGCAACCTTAAAAAGCATACTCAAAGACGGAAACAAACGGGCACTCAAGGGGAATGGAGTGAATGTCGCGTTGTGTCCCACCTTATAAATGTCCCTCACGTATGGTTTCTGCTCAAATTAGGCCCCCACGTTGGAAGTGAGCCTTCCACAGAAGCTAGTTTATAGCACGTGATCTCCTCTGGAACATAATCGTAGAATTTGTAGCCCCGGGAGGACTACTCATCCTTATGTGGTGTGATGAAGCTGGGAGGGTGGCCTGGAAGCCCACAGGAGGGGCCCTAGCCCAGAAACAGGAGAAAGTGAAGCCCAAGCAAAACCCAGGCCTGAGCCGGTGTTGGCCCAGTGAAAGGAGTTTGAAGCAATGGAAAGGGAATGTTCCAAAGCCAGAGAGAAGCTTGGAGTGACAAGGCACTGAGAAGGGGGTCAGGTGGAGAACTGCCTGCGGGAAGGGAGTTAAGTGAAGGCGCCATCCTGTGGTCCCTTGCAAGCTGCGTCAGGGAGTATCACCTTGGTCTTCAGAGCAATGAGGGGCTATGGAACTAGAAACTGACCTTCCATAGGACCCAGCAATTCCCCAATTGGGGATATACCCGGAGGAACTCAAATCATTCTACAAAAAAGATACCTGCACACATATGTTTGTTGCAGCTCTATTCACAATAGCAAAAACATGGAACCAACCGTGTTGCCCATCGAAGCTGAACTGGATAAAGAAAATGTGGAACGTATACACAATGGAATTTTATGCAGCCATATAAAAGGACAAATACATGGACTTTGCAGCAACCTGGATGGATTTGGAGTCGATCATACTCAGTGATTTATCACAGAAACAAAGAACAGAGTTCCATATGTTCTCACTCATAAGAGGAGCTTGAACGATTATAATGCTATAAGAAAGCGATTGGCAGTAGTGGGAAACTCTCAGGGGAGGGGGGCTGGGATTGACAGTTGAGGGAAACTGCTAGGGGAGGAGGGGCATACCTCATCAACAAGGGTACCTGCATGATCAATGTTTATATACCTAGCCCTGAATTGTACCCCACATCTTTATAATAAAAATTTTAAAAATAAAACCTTTTGAGTAATGGTTTCTGCTTTGAAGTCCCACCTTTTGGGGGGTTCCCAGCTGCCCAAAGACTTGAAAACCCTAAAACGAAAGCATTTTGCAAGAGATTCAGGGGTAAATGCAAAAGCTAACAAAACACAACTAGCTTCAAATATAACACAGCAAGGGAAAAAAGAAAAAAAAGAGGGTTCAGACAAATTCATTCACTGCACTTGGAAAGTATTTTCTCAGTGATTCCTAGAAGGTCTATTTTTTTCCTCCTCTTTTATGGCCTGCCTGTGGTTTCTTTGGAGTTTCATAAAATTAATGGCTTGTAACATCTCATTACAGAGCAAGTCTAAGGGCACCTTTCTCATGATTGCTTGAAGTTCCGCCTTAGAGGGAATCCCCAGGATGGGAATTTTCCTGCGAAATGGACTGTTGTTCCACTTGAAGCCTTCCTTTCAACAAGGAAAAATTTCAAGCCCCTCTCTCCAGCTAACACACAACGCCAGCACACACGCACACACCATGACCTGAACTGGAACAGGCCAAAAGGGAGGGAGGGAGGAAGAAACAGCACAGGCAGCTTCTGGGAGCATAGCCTCGTCTCCCAGTCATGGCAGAGGCAAGCACCGGAGAGGATGCAGGCACAGCTACCATCCCTTTCTTTCCAAACACTGGGCTTTTCCCGTTTTCCTTTTCTAGTTTGCTTCTCTGGCATTTCACCACCCTCCATTTCTTATCAAGTCTCTTCTGCCGCCTGCCTTAGACGGGTCGCTTTTTCTTAGCTCAGACTCTGAACCCGTTGTGTGGTTGCTCAAAGCCATTTACTCTTATTTTATCCCTGAGGAAGATCGAAGAGCCAGATAACAACCTCTGTTCAAAAATTCTGCACATTCTTAAGAACCATAACCAAGGAACCACTAGACCTTTTCTTCTTTGATCTATATTTGTAATGTCACTTCCTGATCACTCCTATTTTCCAGCCGCTTAATCGACGTTGTGGCAAGCCCCGAAAAGGCCTCCCAGGCTCTTCATGGTGCAGAATGCAGCAATACCGGATACCATATTCTAGCAGGGCTCTGGCTAGTGTTCATACAAATTGGCAGAGCACGTTTCTCTGTGTTTGAAAGAAAAAAAAAGTTGTGAAACCTGGGTGTTTTTGAGGAGCCCCAAAACAATCCCAGAATTTGTTTATAGAAAACTGTGTATTTATTCTTCCACGTTTAAACTTCATCACCTTCAAAGTAGTCTCCGTTTGATGCGACACACCTGCCGAGACACTTTTTTCCACTGCTCAAAATAGTTTTAGAACGCATCAGTTTTCATGCATTTTAGTGTCTCTGCCATTTTTTGTTTCCCCTCTTCCGCATCAGCAAAACGTTTCCCTTTGAGGACTTTTTTCATCCAGGAAAACAACAAAAAAAGTCACTCAGGGTGAGATCAGGTGAACAGGGATGTGGGACACGGGGGTCATGCCACTTTGGGTCAAAAACTGCTGAACACTCAGCATGGTGTGGGCAGGTGTGCTTATAAACCACCCGTTGTGAAATGGGCAAATGCCTTGAAAGACTCTCCAAAAAAAAAAAATCACTGAAGCAGAGCACAGCCTTGTACAACCCTGCTAGCCGGTCCACCGGCGCTGATGGGTTCCTAGGACACTTCCCTCGAGGGGAAGCCTGTACTACCAGGGGCTGCCCTCCAAAAGGTAATTCCAGGTTTGGGGGCGACCCCTTGTATTCTGTCTCCTCCCATGCCTCTGGGAAGAGAGCTCTTAGACAAGAACAAAAACAGAAAAAATAAATAAATAAAAAGGCTGTACAGAAACAATTAAGGTCTCTTTAGGGTGAGTCATGCAGGAGGAAGGGTGCCAAGCACCTGTTGGTAGTATCTTTCTGACTCAGTCATATCAACTTAATTCTTTTTTGTTTGTTTGTTTTAGAAGAAAGCCAAGGTGTTTTGAAATGCAGAGCTGTTTAGACGGGTACTCATTCTGCAAAGCTAATAACATTCTTGAGGGTTCATTAATCTCAACAAGCCCGAAAAAATTACATTTTCATGTTCTCGCTTTCCCACTATCATCCTGACGGTATATTTTTACATCAATAATTGGCTCTGGCTCAAATTGAAATAACTTTGACAATTATCAAGCAGGCTAGGGGGCTCTTGAGCTCATGCTGGATGTGAGATATCAGCACCCCAGAGCACCTCAGGACCACGTGTTATCTCAGGGTAGCATTCCACTCACTTTTCTCTAGGCTTACAAAATACACGTTTGCCATCTAGCAGCTCAGATGACTGTGTTCTGCTTAGATAATATTCCCTCACTGGAAGGTTAGTCTCAGTAGAATTTTTCAGATGAAAATGTGGCGTGGACGAGGACAGGATTTCTGCTCCCACCACCCGAGTATCCTCAAAAGCACTGCAACCCTGTCCTCATTCTGCAACGCCTTGCAGACCACTGTGTCCTCTATACTCAAATTCTTCTCCTCATAGACTCACAAGTGGCAGGCCTTCTTTCTTACGCATATAATCATCTTTCTTTGTGGCATGCACTAAAGACCTCGGTGTGAAGAATTGTCATCTCCCTCAACCTCAAAGGTAACTGGCTGTAAAATTGCTTTATGTTCCTAGTATTCCTAGTCCTCGTGTAAAAATACTAGCCGTAATTCAGTGCTGGCAATGTGGTATTACTCATAAAGCATTCAAACCGTACTTTCCAGTTTTAGAATGTCATCAGAACTTCCTGATGGAATTACAGTCTACCATTCAGGAGGGTGTCCCTTTTTCTGCATGAAAATTGCTCACAAACATTCCCCAGCATCTCCAAGTTCTGCCCGGGAGGTCCACAGGGAGCAACACTTTGCATAATCCTTCTAAACATCTTCTGGGACATTCAAGAGCCAAGAACTGGATAAAGATTTTAAAATCAATGCCCGTTTGTTTGTCTGTTTGTTTGAAAGCTCACAAAATGTTGCTGGTTTTCCAAAGAGGATGCATCTGAAAATAGGACTCAATTTCACTGGCTGGTTTCCAAAGTCCCTAAGCTGATGACATGAATTTATCCCAACTGGTCAGACCATTTTTTTGGCAGGTAGAAGAATGGGGTTTAGTTTGTTTATCAGGTGAAGGCTGGGGGTACTGTTTTGTACTATTCTTTTCTAAAAGCACTTACCTAGCTGCCCCAGTCAATCCATTCACACATAGATGTTTTCTTATCCACATCTCCCTGTTTGTTTTCAAGGAACAATAATTTTAGAAATGACTTTTCCTGATGCAATCAGCTTCTCTGATTCTAACACACTAATCAACATCTTATTTTGCAAGCTCTTTCTCTTGGCTCTAGCCTTATTTTTCTCTCATGTGCTTCCCATAATTTTATAAATTACTTTTCTTTTTTAATAAGAAGATGGCCTTTTTCTCTGTGGTAGACTTTTTGACTTTGTCCCGTAGCAATTTGTCCAGCCTGGCTGGCAGTGGAATATTTAGTACCAAATAATATAACCAGTTTTCTAAACATAAGCTCTATAGATTGGCAGTACGGCTGTGTCATAGAAAATTAGAGAGGCCAAGTATTTTAGTCCTGACTCAGTGCCTGTACCTACATGACATACAGACATGACCTTGTTTTATGGCTGTATCTCAGACTCTAGGTCTTCCCTTTAGACCCGTTTTGGTTCTTCAAAACTATATGTGAATAAAAATGTGAGTAGATTTGCTGCTTTGTTTAATATTTAACACTCCTTCATTAAATCAGTTCACTCTCAATAACAGATTTTATTCTAGGATTCAGGGCCTGACTTGTTACAGAGACCCGCTGATGTCTGTCCATATGGTCACAGCCCCTAGAGAAGGGCATGGCAAGGGCGCAAGTGCTCCTGTACATTCCTGAACAATATTCCTGAAAGTTAATAAAAGGTACGAATCCCCTTATCTTCTATGCACTCCCAGTAAGTAGCCTCGGGGGATCCTTGACTTCCCTGCAGTCTATGCCCAATCAACTGAAAGTTGCAAATCTCCTTTTACTCCCTTTTTCTGAGTGGTTCTAAGTTTGAATACTATAGTATCAATGTAATCTTAAATCTTGCGATTCATATAACTTTTGTATCAATGTAATCGTAAGTTTTGTAATTTGTAAAACTTTTGTGTAACGCATGATATCTTAGGCCCTTTACTCTATGGCAAGCTTG
Organism: Tarsius wallacei; assembly: GCA_963574415.1. NCBI lineage: Eukaryota > Metazoa > Chordata > Mammalia > Primates > Tarsiidae > Tarsius > Tarsius wallacei. The sequence goes on from CAUYQG010185374.1 coordinate 35,101, forward strand.
ATTACCACTTCTGCCGGGCCCTACTGATAAAAGCTATGAGATACCTCTGGTGCCTTTCACCAAGAAGTCTAGTCCGAAAAATGTCACTATCGATAAATGTGGCTGAAACTCAAGTTCTACACAATACTCTGCTGGCCACGTGGCTAATGTACAGGTAGGTACTAACAACTCTAGACTTATAAAAGTGATCCGTAAAAGCCTGGAGGAGAACCATTTTAGAAAGACCCCAAGTCCTGCTCTGCTCCCTGGATTCGAACTCAGAAATAACTTCTTTCTACCAGTTCCCTGCCCCTTTGATTTATTGGTATCAAGAGGAGCAGCCAAGGGTTACTCGGACCATAACAGGCTGAGGAATGACAACAATCTGATCAACCAAAAAAAAGGGAAGCACCTCTAAATAATACATATTTTTTGATTTCACTCTCATACATTCTGCACCTTATACCATTTCCTAGGCATTTTCTGTCAAGAGTAAAAAACTTACTAGATTCATGTTGTGTTTTATTATTAAATAAAGTCATTTAATACTGCATAATAAAGCTAAATTAAACATGCCCCCAGGATAGTTATGTTTATATATACTTAAGTTCATCCACTGGAACACATTACTTTCCATCTTAGAATACTGCTGCTTCCAAATACACACTTAGATGCCAATATTCTCCTCTGACTTTAATCAGTACACGGGAGTTACTGTCATTCATAAAATTAAGGTGTAGGTCATTGGCTGATCTTGGTTGTAAGACATTTATGGGTAACCGTACACAAGGATGTTTTGTTTTGTTAGTGCCAATTAGTAGTCGATGTTAACTGGAAGTTTGCTTTGTGGGACATAGAGTTACGTGGCTCAAGCAGGTTTTTTCCAAATGGCAACGCAAGAAAGGGTCAAAATCAGTGGAATCTCAAACCCCAAATTTCCCTCATTTAAATGCTCAGAATTTCTCTCATTTAGATACACATTCAATTATGGTCCTAGTGGGTTTCCTCTTTTGAAAATCCAGAAAGTTCTGCTTCCACCAACCTTACGCTAAACCATGTAACAGTTCCTTTCGTATAGTTTGGTTCCTAATGCAACCCCCTTTAGTAACTGGAATTGTCACCTAATTCTGAATTCCTCCAAAGTGCCCCTCTACTAAAATCATCCTCCTAAGTCCTCTGGCAAGAGACCACCACCAATTCCACCACCTACATGAGACGCCAAGTGGCATAAAGTAAGAATGTGTGTCACCCGTGAGTCATTCACACATCAGCAGCAAGCGGAATGAGGAGACCGAGAGTTCTGTCCTTTCCGACTTGCCCTCTGTCATTTGCGAAGGGCCCCTCGCAAAGCAAAATCACATCAATAATGATGGCTTTATGCCTCATCTCTTAAATAGTCACAGCTCAGCAAAAGTCCAACGAAGAGAGTGACCTTTATGTCCCTGTCTCGGTGCCCTTCCAAAATCATCTGAGAAAGTCTTTCAAGAGACAAACAACAAATTTGGCGGCAAATTTATTTCAGAAGGGGAAGGGCATGACAAGGAAGGTATCCAGTAGGAATTTCAGCGGATGAGCTGGAGCGTTATCTCTTGTTTAGCAGCTCCTTTTGGGAAAGACTACCCCTCCAACAGCAATTGAGTTTAAACTCCTCTGAACAAATACGATTTTACAAGCGACTCAGATCTACTCTCTTTCAATGTTGTCTCGTTCCTTGTCCATCCAGAATCCCGCTCCACCGTCCCTTCTCTGCAGACAGCTCTCGGATCCTATTCTCTTTCTGCCAGTTTCCCCAGCCTCCTCTCACTGTGGACCCCACTATTTTAACTGTACGTTTCTCACTTCGAACCCTCAGCCACCTCTAAACCTTTCAGACAATGTTTCCATAATGGAAACGTTACAAGATTAGGAACTGGGGCTCAGAAGATCTTGGCTCTAATCAGAGGTGATACAGCATGTGATTTACGAGGCCTGACAATTAAGGTCATGAGCTCATCCTAGAAGAAGTGCTGCATACCTAGTTGCTGAATATCACTATAGTCACCTCCGAAGCACTCCCCTGGGGAGGCTAAGCATGGATGCCAGTGCCTAGTTCACCCATCAAAGCAGTTCTGGGACTCTTTCTGGAATGGCCATCAGAGCTGTTGGCGTATTACGCCTCATGTCCCGAAGGTCATTGAGTGTCTCCCTTTCAACATTTCCTTTACTTTCAGGGGCCAGAACCGGTGAGTAGGGAGGGTGTTCCAGTACAGTTATTTGCTGCCTAAAAATTCCCTCTCAGACGGGGCTGTGTGAGCTGATGCACTGTCAAGATGCAAGAGCTCCTTTGGGACCATTTTTGCACACGCCTCTCTCATGCCAAGACTTTCAGTTAAGATAGTCCTAACTGTTTCTCTATCAATGTTCATTTGGTCTGCTACGCTTCTCACAGTCAGATGATGATTTTGACACACATTCAACGAATTTTTGCAATGTTTTCATTCGTTCTGCTCATGACTGGACGTCCTGATCTCTCTTCACCCGTGACACTTTCTCTCCCCTCAGAAAAACGTTTAATCCATTTGTGCACTGCCATTTTCTTCATGGCATTATTCCCATACGCTTGGGCTAACATGTCCCTGATTTCACTTCCACTCTCGCCAAGTTTAACAAGAAGGGAAATGTTTGTTCGTTGCTCGAGTACAAACTCTGACATTCTCACAACGTCACACAAAAACACGCAGCATCAATAATGAATGCCACTCAGCAAGATACTGCCATATGCTGACACAAACACAACTGTAAGACACTGATCTGCCAAGGTTAGGGAAACGTACTGAGCTGTCTGTACAGTGCTGCCAATCTAAGCACATGGTGGCAGGTTCGCAAACCTAATTGTCAGACTTCGTAAGAGTAAGATTCAAAAAGGTCAAATAAACGGATCCAGCTCCCAACTTTACCACTTACTAGTTGTGTGATAGTGGTGAGCTTGTTTGACCTCCCTGAGCCTCTTTTTCCCTTCTGTAAAATGGGGATTAAAGACAATACATATCTCAAGAGAGAGTTATCAAGATTAACAAGGTAATACACGAAAAGCATTTAGAATCACACATGTACCTAGTAGCCTAACTGTCGAATACTCATTGGTTATTGTTATTAGTCTGTCTCTGCATGTGTGTATGTATACACACACATACACACACACAAGGAGGGCCCCCACAAACTGGAATTATCTTTTGGAGGGTGAGCCTCTTGCAGTACGGACTTCCCCCTCCACTGCTAGGTAGGTGTCCTAGGAACCCATTGGCATCAGTGGACCAGCTAGGGTTGTTGTGAGAGGCTGCATCCGGCTTCAGTGAATTTTATTTTGTTTTATTTTTTGGCGATTCTTTCAACGTGTTTGACCACTTCATGAAGGGTGATTTGCAAGCACACCTCCTGCACTGCACAGCGTTGTGAGTGTTTTTTGATAAAAACAGCATGACCCCTGTGCCCCACCCTCCCTATTCACCCAGTCTTGTCTCAAGTGACTTTTTCTTGTTTCCCCAGATGAAAAAATCCTCCAAGGGAAACGTTTTGCCCATGTGGAAGAGGTGAGACGAAAAAGAGCAAAAGCATTAAGAGGCATCAACATGGACAAGTTCAAAAACTTTTTTGAGCAGCGGAAAAAGTGTCTTAGTAGGTGTATTGCATCAAATGGAGAGGACTTAGAAGGTGACTGAAGTTTAAACATGTAAGAGTAAACACACAATTTTTTATAACTAAATTCCAGATTTCCTGGGGTTCCCTGTCTCCTCTCTCTCTCTCTCTCTCTCTCTCTCTCTCTCTCTCTCTCTCTCTCTCTCTCTCTCACACACACACACACACACACACACAGAGTACATGCTTCACTGGCTACAACAATCTCTTATGTTTTAGTTTCCCTGTGTGAAAAATGAGAAGATTGCATTAGATCATCAATAAAATTCCTTCTGACTATAAAATATCAGTAACATGAGTCTAATACAAATTGTTTATTTCTTTTTAAACTCTAAAACTTCAGTAGCCATAGCACGTTCTTTAACTTGCATAGTGGATGAGAGTAGAAGATCAGAAAAAAATACATGGTACAGTCTCTGCCCTTTAAGAGTCCTAAGTCTTTTGTTTTAAGGAATAAAAGATAAATTTCCATTTTCCCCTTAGATACACCTGGGGTGCTAAAAAATGTATACATGCTTTAAGAGCTGCCAAGAGATGTTCACCATGATCATCAGTGTCTGGACGCTGATGGTAACCACTTTGAGCACCTCTTATAATTGCAGAAGTCAAATGTGACATACGTTCCTCTTACTGAGTATTACAATTTTAATGCAGTTTTTTCCTTTCTTAAAATGTGGATATAGTTTTTGGTGCTCTCTGTATTTTATTTCCTACCTGTATTACTTGACTAGATTTTCAGGAAAATTGGAAACACTAAGAAAATTCACTTATAAAATGAATGGTCTGATAATGTATGAGATGACATAAAGTCACATGAGTATGTTAAGTTTACCAGCTAGATAAATAGGAAAATTGAATAAATAACAATTGTTGTGAAAATACAATAAATTACATTTTCATCTACATTCAACTAATATTTACTGATCACCTTCTGTTTGCTGGGCATAATAATAAATGAGAAAAGACTTTCACATAAACATTTAGAGGAGAAGAAAGGAGACATAAAATGCCTTGCCACCTCCAGACAAAAAACTCGCATCAGCCCAAACTGTCCCGACAGAAAGAAAAATCCTGCTTCAATCTGAAATTATGAGAGGAATAAGGTCTTCAGATGTGATCGCGAGATGACCCAAGCTTTGGTCCCAAAATCAAAATATCACGTATTACTTCTACTATGACTATCAAAGTCCCAAACCTGAAACACACAAAGACACCTTGTTTCCTAAACCCACAGATTATCTCATAACAAACAGGACGAGTTACCTATTAAATGGTCCTCATAAATTGAAACAAGATGAAACAGATAAGCTGTAGCCAGGATTTAGAAACTATGTTAAGAAACATCCAGTGAGGCATAAACAAGACCCTGGAAACAAAGACTTGCTAAAACGTTTGGGGAATTAAATTTTCTCTCCTTTAAAGAAAATGTAAAATGGTTAAATTATTCTATATTTAAAGATATATTTACAATTGTTTTATTTTAACCACATTTCAAAAAAGGTGCTAGGTTAAAAACAAGCTATGTTACTATGAAAAAATACATAAATAATGAGGATATTGGGCTAGATTATCTCTAAGGAAATGTCTATTTCTAAGATTATATAAATGTCTATAGTAATATGAAAATACTAAAACAGTAATATGAAAAGGCTTTCAAATATGGTATTTACCACACAAAAGAAACTTCAAAAGGCAAAATAGGTCTATTCAAGACAGCAAAAATCAAATGCCTGCTGCTAAGAGAATCTGAGGAAATTTGACATTCTGTCCTTGATATAGACAAGAAAATGATTACACACCTAAGTCAATCTAGTAAGTCTCCAAGATAATTTGTGCTTGAAGAAACACAGGAAGGGTACGTGTGTGTAGAGGGAGCGATAGTGCATAATCAGGTTTTGTTTTGCCTTTTAAGTGAAAATAAACAGAGTTTAATGAGGCTGAATTCCATAGGACTCTCAGCTAATTTTACTCTTTTTCTATTAATGTGCCAAAATGCAGGGAAAATAAACACAAATAAAAGAAATTATTTCTCTTTAAAAAAGGTAACTTTCAATTTGGAGTCAAAAGTCTTGGTTGGTTTAAAGTCAATCAATCTTTTTGAAAAGTAGAAGTTTTTTTTGTTTTTTATTTTGTTTTTGTTTTTCTTGAGTTGGAGTCTCACTCTTGCCTAGGTTGGAGTGCAGTGGCACGCTCGCAGCCACTGCAGCCTTGATCTGCTGGGCTCAGGCAATCCTTCTGCCCTCGGCCTTCCAAGTAGCTGGAACTACAAATGCATGCCACCACGCCTGGCTAATTTTTTTGACTGATTGTAGAGACAAGGTCTCACCAAGTTGCCCAGGCTGGTCATTTTAATTGTTGAAGGAAACTGTCACTTTCGGTTCAGAATCCTACTACTCTTGATATTGTATTACTTCAATCACATTCCTAGCGAGGCCTTAATTACCTATTTTATGCTTCCCAAATATAACATGGAAATTAGGCAGTGGTGAATTTAGGCGGTGTGGAGGTTTATTTTCCACGTGGGTGGAAGGCAGAAAATTATTCAATATATTTTGTGGCGAAAGTGAGGAGGGACTGAAGTACATTAGGATTCTGGAGACCAGGGTTCTATTCCGGTCCTGGTACCAGGATCATCCATCAGATATTGACTAAACGCCTACTACCCATTGTGGGTTCCTGTCCTTCTGGAGTCTTCCATCTGCAGCAAGTGGGAATGGGGGGAACACAGACAATAAATAAATCCATAATCAGAAATGACGACAAGCAAAATGAAGGAAAGAACAACATATAATGAGAGAATAACAAGAAGAGGGACTTTGATGGAGGAATAATGGCATCTCAGAAACGATGCCACCTGGTTGAAACCTGAAGTCTGAGAGTGAAAACAACCATGCAAATAGGGCAAGGAAGACAGCTCTGGGCAGAGGAACCCAGAAGCCAGACTGCAGCCCTGAGGCGGGATAGAATTGGACACTTTCAAACAATTAGAAGAAAAGTTTGACTCACACATACTGCATAGAGCACGATGTTGCATCTAAGACTAAGAAATTTCCCAGGGTCTAAAGAAATAATCCACACGAGGAACCTACAGAGTAGATTCAGATCTCACTGGGGTGTGATCACGTCTACGAACTCCTTGAGGGCAAGGGTAGATGGCGTCAACTTGGTTTTGCCAACTCTAAAGTTCAGTTATGCATCACTGAATATCAGGGATCAGCTCTGAAAAACATGCCACTAGGTAGTTTCATGGCCATGGGAAAGTCATAGAGTACACTTATCCAAACCTAGATGACACAGTCTACAGCACACCGAGCTATACGGGAAAGCCTGGTGCACCCAGCCTCCAAGCCTGCGTAGCACACTGCTATGCTGAATACTGCAGACAATGGTGGTGTGACGCTATCTGTGGATCTAAACAACCCTGATCACAGAAAAGGAACAGCAAAAACAAGGTGCTATCATTTTATGGGACCGCCATCATATGACCAAAATGCCATCATTATGTGGCACATGGCTGTAAAATAAAACAAAGTTCTCAGTAATTTCTGTCTGAATTTGGAAAAGATTCCCCAAATAATGTGGATTTTAAAAAATCACTCTCGTCACTCAGATTGAGTCCTCTAGATTCATTCTTAGTCAATTGTGCATTAAGGTGTTGGCTGTACCCCGAAATATTTGCATTTTCATCCTTTTTTAAGAAATGAAATTACTGATTTCTCTAAGACGAACTCTTCCATGCGATAATGAGATGTGGCATTTTCCTGTAAGTATGGCACCAATTTATATGTTCTGTGGTGAAATGATCTGATGACATATATTCAACTTGCTAAGCCAAATGTCTACGACAGCTGACTAAAGCCAATGTTAAAGCTAAGATAGCTGTTCCCCAATACACAAGTAGCCTTAATTTTCTGAATATAAACTCAAGATTTATTTGTGAATTTAAAAAGCAGTGATTTTTTTTTTTTAAACTGTGGCCAGGCTCAGTGGCTCACCCTGTAATCCCAGCACTTTGAGAGGCTGAGGTGAGTGGATTGCCTGAGCCCACAGGTATGAGACCAGCCCCAACAACTTGGTGAAACCTCATCTCCACAATAAATTAAAAATTAGCCAGGTGTGGTAGCACATGCCTATAGTTCCGGCTACTTGGAAGGCTGAGGTGGAAGGATCGCTGGAGCCCAGCAGGTGGATGCTGGGCTGGCCATGAGCGTGCCACTGCACTCCAGCCTGGGCGACAGAATGAGACTCAAAAACCAAAAAGTGTATGTGAGCAGGGGAGGGGTCAGAGAGCTTCAGTGGCCTGAAAATAAAGATACTCAACATTGCTGCTCTATTGCTCTTGCTTCACTAACTAAAGTGTGTTTATAACCAAAACAGTTGGATGAAAAAGACAAACCCTGAACCAGTTCCTACATATTCTGCCATCACTTACACTCACCCTGTAACCAGGGAACACAGGATGCAAAGTCTATAGTTAGGTGTTTCGTTTGTTTGGTTTGTTATGTTTAAGATAGGGCTTTTTCAGGCTTAAGATGTAGAAAATAAGGAGGATTAAAAGAGTTGTCCATGCTTCGGCAGGTAGAGGCTTTAAACGGAATGACCTGCCTTTGTCAATGCGGGGAGTCCCAATCACATCTCAAGCGATGGGGTGATGAAGGAACTAATTGAGCACATTGGCAGGTCAAGAAAACAAAAGATAACTTAGAAAACAGGTTGTAAAAGATGTTGACATTAACTAAGAAGATGTCAATATTTAAGAAGGATATTCAAGAACTAATAACTTAGGTCTCTGACTTTTTTAACAGTAGATTAATTCACTCTTGATAATTAGCAAATTAAGCAATTTGTACCTACTAAATTAAGAATGTTAATTCTTTACTCAGCTTCATATGCACGAGCCCATATGAAGAGTTAAAGAAAACACAAGATGCCACACTCACGACTGCATGCTGAACTCCCCTTAGAGTTCAGTATTTGATCTCCAATAAGGACACTGAAATTTACACTCATTAGAATCTCAGTTTCATAAGAAAACATCAAATTGTAAAAAAAATTTTTAAAAAAGAACAATAAAGTTCACAAAGCATCAGAAAAAACAAACAGAGTCAACAGTCTCTGTTTAATATCCATCTATTATTTTAATGAATAATCTACTCTTCTTATAAATCACTACATAAAACCCACAATAGCTCTGGTTTTCTCATATCTCAGCCTAAGGAGGAATGAATAATGCATTGGCTATCTAGCAATATGGAGAATCATTATCTTTTATAGCAATTACTGACTTAAATAAACAGAATGCTACATTTAACCACTGTTAGATAGTAAATGTGTTTGTGCATTTAAAATTGGCTATATCTTTAATGAAGACATTTGGGATATCTCTGAAAATTACATGATTTCTTGTGCTTACCTACAAATGACTCCTTTTTTCTGGGCTTTCCATAAAAATACATTGGGAAAATGGCTTCTTTAAATCAATAAGACTCATCTCTCTACAGAATAAATGTTTACTATTTGTGAAAAGGGCATCTTTGTCTAGACTGTTTCATGTAACATTGTAGGTCAACATCTGAAGAATAATTACTGAGATAATTACTCAAAATCTGCTTCATTCCCTTTTTTATCCATTTAATCTTGCCACTCTTGCTCACTGAAGAGAGGAAAATTTGTAAGTGATGCTTTAAAATACTGTCAGAGTTTTGTTCTATCCCAAAACTAAGATATGTGTCCCCACATGCTTATTCAAGTTATCTGTACAGAGAGCACAGAGTAGAAAGGTTAACTCCATCTGGAGTGGTCAGGGAGAGACACATTCGAGGTGGTTATAACAGTCACCATGGGTTGTCTGCCAATATCCAATTCTCTATTCTTCCTTGCTGAAAAAGTCTTGATTTTGTCTGGTATCTTCCCTTCTCACTTATACTCAGAAATACTGTTAATTCAAGGCAATTGTAGCAATCCCATTCCCCTTCCCAGAGATTGGGTTGGTCAAATGTGTGACCCAATGCTGGCAAATGAGCTAAGGAGAAGTCTGCTGGGGCTTCTGTACAAGGTTTCTCTGCTCTGAAAAAGAGACACATGGAAAAGATGGATCATTTTCAGCAGGACAGTGTTGTGACTGTGAGGCTGTCTTGTCACCATGAGATAAATTAGCATAAAGTCGAAGTTGAAATGCTGAAGATCAAGGAGTTTTGAGAATGCATGAACCTGGAATCTCAGTTATGTCACTGAGAGTTGAATTAACCAACCCTGGAAACCATAGGTTTTATAAACATTTCTTTATTGTTTAAGTCATGTGAATTGAAGACTTCCTGTTACATATAACTAGAGAACAAAAATATATTGGATACATGGAAGAAGAGAGCAACAGAGGTATAAAAACATAAACATGTATAAGTCAAAAAAGTGAGAAAGAATATCTCTATTGGATAAAAATTAGTGAGTGTCCTTTTGACTTTTTAAGGTGCTTCCTGGCTCCATGGTGTTTTATTTTGCTTCATACCATACACAGTTTAGGGTAAGCCCCATAGGGCCTAACCAACTCATAATCATGGGCATACACACACGTGTAGACACACAGGTACACACAGACACACGCTGTGTTAATCAGGTTTTTTGTAAGATCACGGATCTACAGGAAGAGTTCAAGCTGTGTGGGGACATCAGTTATTTATTTCTGAAGAAAAGTTATTTTGTCTTGGAAAGGACTCAACTCTGAAAGACTTTTTATGATTACAACAAATGAGAGTCAGAAGATAGAGAATATGGGGCTTTCACTTTTTATTCTACCTTTTGTTCTATTTGGTGCTACCCTGAGACACACTGGAATTTAGTTCCACAATTTCAAGATGTTAAAAAGTCTCCTGAAATGGCCTGTAGCTGCCTGATCGCAGCGGGTATGTTGCCTGTTGTAATGAAAACAGGGATGTGCCAGACCCCACAGTTCATCTCTCCATGGAGGGGATTTGGGGCCTGCTCTGCTCTTCTGCCTTCTCCCTGAAGTATCGCATTTCCAAACACAGTGAGGAGGCTGGTGTGCCAATCCAAATTCTTTCTCTTGAAATGCACATCATGTGTCACATTTTAAAGGTCATTCTCCAGACTTTATGCTTTTAAATTACAATAACAGGAAAATGAAATAAAAGCAGCTAGCCTGTCAAAACCTTAGGAGCACAACAGAAATATTTTCTGAGAACATTCAGGAAGCTTTATTCACAAAGACATTTATTTTTGAATGTCCACTATTTACCCAGTGTCTATCACGGTATCTGGCACAACGGAAGCACTCTATAAATATTAGTCTAACAGATGCATGATTGATGAATGAACAAATGAAGATTATAAACACAGTCCCTTGCCACAGAGATTATAGTATAATAAGTAAAATGTGCACTGCTATAACTATAAGTCAAGATGATGAATTCTATAAAGGAAATACAACTTGCTAACAAAGCACATAAAATTATTAAGTACACATAGATAGGACTAAAGAAGTCTTCATTAAGGCAATGATAAAGATATATTGCTAGAACAAGATGAGAATTAAGGAAGGGTTGTGTTCCTAATCTCTGGGAAAGTGAAGGAAAAGGCAGAGTAATTAATGTTTTTATCTACTCAGCACTTCTTCCCCTTCTTTTGGTAGCAAATCCAGCCTCCATGCCATCTGACCACAATGCCGGCATATTAAATGGACTAGGTCAATCATAGTACCCCGTACATTTGGGAAGAGTCCTGACCATATTCAAAGAAAAGGAAAATTGCAGAGAAATGGAAGAAGTGTTATGAAATCATTTAGGTCCCTGATTCTAGACACATCCAGCTTCATCTCTACCCTTCACAATTCATTGAGCTAATAAAGTCATGTTTTTATAAGCTATTCTGCAGATTTCTGACCCTTGAACTAAAGGAACAGTGAAGTATATAAAGAAAGACAGAGGATCTCAAGCCCTTGGTTGTATCTGATTGTTCTTCTCTCCACAAGTAACATGGGAAGTTATTTAACTTTCACATAATTAAGTCAGCTGCCAGACCAGTATAAATGTATCATTACATACCAGTGAGTACACAGGCATCACCAATACATGTGTAACCTAACAACATAGCCTCAAAAAACATTATGCAACAACCAACAGAATTGAAAGAAGAAATAGATAAATCAATAGCAAACAATCAGAGAGGAATCAGAGATTAACCACAGGAGAAGAGTAATTTGATCTACAACAGAATTATCAGCCAAAATGTAGACCCCCCCAAAAAAAACCCAATATAGTAACATCTTCAAAATCCTGAGAGAAAACATTGCTTTTACTCCCAAATTTTATACCTAGCTAAACTGCCTGAATAAGAATAAAATACAGATACTCTCAGACATGTGATGACTTACAGAATATAAAATAAACCACCCCAGTAAGGACATAAGAAAGACGGCAGAATAGGAGGCACAGAACTCCTCCTCCCCCTGCAGACATACCAAATAAACAGATACACATGAATCAATTTCCTCCAAGAAAAATCTAGAAACTAGTTGATACACTTCTGTGGACGTGGTCACAGAAAATGCTCACTTCAAAAAAAGCTGCAGTCTGAGAGTCTGTCTCTTAACTAGCCTGCAACCTGGAAGCTGGTGAGAGAAGCAAACACCAGTCCTCTGTGAGCTTCAGGGGGCCTGTGGGCATGTCCTGTGGCTTTTCTCCCTGCTATGGTTTGAATGCTTGTCCTCCCCAAAGCTCATGTTGAAATTTAGTTGCCACTGCAACAGTACTAAGAGATGGAACCTTTGAATGGTGATTAGGTCATCAAGGCTCTGCCTTCAGGGGTGTGGGTAACACCATCATAAAAGGGCAGGTTCAAGCCAGGTGCGGTGGCTCAAGCCTGTCATCCCAGCACTTTGGGAGGCCGAGGCGAGAGGATTGCCTGAGCTCAGGGGTTTCAGACCAGCTTGGACAACTTAGTGCAACCTCGTCTCTACCATAAATTAAAAACTAAGCCAGGCGTGGTGACACGCACCTACAGTTCCGGCTACTTGGAAGGTTGAAGTGGAAGGATCCCCTGAGCCCAGCAGGTTGAAGCTGCAGTGGCCGTGAGCATGCCACTGCACTCCAGCCTGGGGGACAGAGTGGGACTCCAACTAAAAAAAAAAAAAAAAAGGCAAATTCAGTCTCTTTTTGTGTCTTTTTTTTTTCAGAGAAAGAAAAGTTTATTTAAAAGTAAATTAGAGAAAGAGAAGGGAGAGAGAAGATTTACCTCCCCAAAGTGGGGGAGGGGACCAAAGCCAGGAAGCGTGGAGACAGCCATAGCTCAAAGAGCACGCGGCCACACCAGAGTCTAGCAAGACAATGGCCTCTTTTTGTGTCTTTGCCCTTCTGCCTTCCATCATGTGTTAACACAGTAAGAAGGCCCTCATCAGATGCCAGCATCTTTTTATCAAACTTCCCAACTTCCAGAACTGTGGGAAAATAAATTTGTTTATTAAAAATTACCCAGTCCCAGGTATTCTGTTATTGCAACACACACACACACACACACACACACACACACACACACACACACACACTCCTCAGCCTGCTTCAAAGATAAAATCAAAGCTCCAGCTTATTCCTGGACCACACATCTAGCACCCAACTTTATAGCTGCTACCCAAGGAATTGACTTCTAACTTGCATATCTCTGGAAGCCGACAGGGCCCAGAATTCTCTGTGAAACCACAGAGAACAAAGAGATAGGTTTAACTGGTATGCTAAGCACTTTCCATGCCATCTCTACCTGGACCATCACAGTGCAAGTAGGTAATAAAGCCCACGACCCAGCTGCTCTCTGGAATAGGTTATGTTACACATCGAATGTCCTGACTTTTCCAGTTGCTGCCCAAGGGTCTGGCTTCCACCTAACCTGCATCTGGAAGCTGACAGGGCAGGCAATCATTAGCCTACTGGGAGCTTGAACAGGTATGTAGGGATCCCAAGTCTCCTCCCTTGAGCTCCTTGCAGAAAAAAAGCATCCGCCTCTCTGTAGGAAAAGTTCGCCTACCCAACTAGCACCCTGACTTTTTCAGCTACTGCCTGAGGGTCTGGCTACTAACTTATCTCCGAAAACGGACAGGATCCAGTGTGTTCTAGTTTCCCATGACTCCTCCTACACCCCTTGTTTTCTTCAGAAATAGAACCCACTCCCAGATTCCCCCTGGAAAGGGTAGGACTGCATATTTATTGCCTCAACCTTTCTAGCTTCTACCTGAGGATGCAGCATCTAACTCACCTGTCTACTGGAGCTGATTCTGCAGGTAGTCACTCGACCCCTGGGGTTTAGACAGGCATGTGGCATCCCTGCAGCTCTTCCCCCGGCTCCTTCCAGCCATGAAATCCTGCCTTCAACTTCCCCCAGGACTTAAGCTGCCCATCTAGCATCCCAACTCTTCTGATTGCTATGTGGGGGGTCAGCCTCTAATGATCTTTAACCTGAGAGCTGATGGGACCCAGCATTCACTAGACCCCTGGGAGGGACAGAGAGTAAAAAAAGTATTCTCTGAAAAAGTATTCACTCTGAATGAGCATTCAGAGATTTTCATAGCTCCCCTCTCTGGCTCAGTGCAGTGTAAGTGGGCAATAAACCCAAGCTTTCAGCATCTCCCTAAAGAAAAACATGAATTAGATCATACATCTGGCACTCCAGCTTTTCCAGCTGCTCCTTGAGGAAATGGCTCCTATCTCACTGTCTCAGGGCACTGGCAGGCCATGACATACTCCAATCTCTTGAGGCCATTAAGAATAAATATGGTGGCTTAGAGCAAAAGATTTGAGAGGCACCCAGTATCTCTGAAGACTGGGAGAGGTAGCTGTTTTATCTAATGCATAGAAACCAACTAAGAGAGTCAAGAAGAAGGAAGAAACAGGAAAGTATGTTCCAACAGAAGAACATGACACCCCTAATATAATGGAGACATGTGACTTACCTGACAGAATCCACAATAATTGTCATAAAGATGCTCTCACTAAGGTCAGAAGAACAACACATGAACAACGTGAGAACTGTAACTACGAGATAGAAAACATTAAAAGGTACCAAACAGAAATCACAGAGCTAAACAATACAATAACTGAACTGAAAGTTAACAGAGGGGTTCAACAGCAGACTAGATCAAGCAGAAGAAAGGATCAGCAGATGCAAACACAGGTATTGAAAATCCTCCAGTCAAATAAGTAGAAAGAAAAAAAATTAGAAAGTGTGAAGATCGCTTAAATACCATCAAGTGGACCAACATAAACATTACAGGAGTCTTAGAAAAAGGAGAGAGGGCTAGGTGTGGTGGCTCATATATGTCATCCCAACACTTTGGGCGGCTGAAGCAGGAGTACCTCCTGAACCCAGGGGTTCAAGACCAGCCTAGGCAACATAGCAAGACCTCATCTCTACCAAAAAAATAGTCAAGTGTAGTGGTGCACACCTGCAGTCCCAGCTACTTGGGAAGCTGAGGAGGGAGGTTTACCTGAGCCCGGGAGGTCGAGGCTATGGTGAGAGCTGTGATTGTGCCACTGCACTCCAGCCTGAGCAATATCAACCCAAAAAGACAAGAAAGAAAGAAAAAGAAAAACCTAAAACATTTGTCATTTGTGGCTAGGCAATGGATAATGAAAAATCAATGTCAGAGGGTAGAAAGATGGAGGCCACCGGTATGCAGTGGCAAAACGTTTGGTGAAAGTATTGTCTGCAAAAACCAGAAGAGGAGCGTAAGTGACCTTTCCCAGCACTTCCTTCCTCCTTAGCCACCTTCTGCCAGTACTAAAAGCCATATGTTTAAAATAGAAACAGAAGTTGCACAAAATGGAAGAAGCCTAGAGGCCTGAGTCACAGCTTGGAGAAGAGCCTACCCTGTCAATCATGCACAAGGTACACATTTTTAGGTTTTTTGTTACAACAGATACCTTCACTGGCACAAATATTCTGAGACTCGTTTGTAAAAATGAAGCAAATCACTTGTGCTCATCAATACAGTGATGGGCAAAGTCAGAAAGAAATCACCTTGGTAAAAGCACCTTGAAAACATCGAACCAATAAGCATTTCACTTCAAAGTCAGTATGGTGGATAAGCATCAGAAGCATGGGTGAGAGTTCTGAGAACCCTCAGTTTGAATGCCAAGTCTCCCACTTGCGAGCTGTGTAGCCCTGAACAAACTGCTGTGTCGTCGGGAAGACTCCTTGTTCTCATGTACAAGCTGAGGAAAACCTGTCCTCCTCCACAGGGTTGTGATAGCAATATTTGAACGCATACATATGTTCAGGGAAAGCTAGACATTTCGTAAACTGCTCAGCTGATTCTCTTTCTTCATCTCATTCTAGTTTCAGAGTATTAAATGAGTCTTAGAAAACCAGTCATTTGTATTGTCATATAAGGTAACTTTAGAAGAGAACATTTAACTTCGTAAAAGACTCCAATCACTAACTTCGATGAACATTAGAAAGACATAGTACAAGTACAGATTAACAAGGTCAGGGAAAGACAAAGAGCCAGTCTTTCCATCACATGATGTCAGTGAATGTCTCTCCAGGCATTATTCCTCTCTTACCTCCTATTTTTTTTTTTTTTTTTTGAGTCGGAGTCTCACTCTGTCACCCAGACTGGAGTGCAGTGGCCGCTCCCGGCCACCGCAGCCTCGACCTGCTGGACTCCGGTGACCCTTCCGCCTCAGCCTTCCGAGTAGCTGGAACTACAGGCGCGCGCTACCACGCCCGGCTAATTTTTGATTTATTGTAGAGATGAGGTCTCGCCAAGTTGCCCAGGCGGGTCTCAAACCCACGGGCTCAGGCAATCCACTCACCTCAGCCTCCCAAAGCGCGGGATGACAGGCTGAGCCACCCAGCCCGGCTCTCTCTTATTTCTTGATTCCTCCCACCTCTTCAACCTCATCCTCCTTTGCCAAGTGCCGAAAGCCCAAAGGATAATGGATCAGATATTTCTTTGTTAGATGAGATTTTTTTCTGTTACTATGTTCCCACATCTTGCACAAAACTAAAGATAGCAGATCTTGCTACCTTTTCAAAGTAATCTTACATTATTAAGGTGAGCATTCTGGTAGGTATAACTAATAATGATCACAATAATTTAGTGTTTGTTAAGCATGCTATAAGGTTCAGAGCATTTTCAAATTCATTTTCCCATTATACTGAAAGAAACCTGGTCGAGTAAACCTTGTAGTCATGAATTTCATGGGCCAAAGAGAAATTATACCTGTTTTGTTAGTCGCCAGTAACCTGCCACATCACCCCAAAGGCATCTGAAAGAGTTTCACTCCAGGTTCTTTCACAGAGGCTTCTTGTTGAATAATTGTGCTTCTCTGATGAATTGTTATCTGAATCAAAAGCCTCAGGCACAGAGAAATGACAGATGCCAATGAATAATGCCAAAGTCAAATGCTTAATAAAACAGCATTATACAGCAAAATAATTAACTCCCGTCTTTCTTTTTTAAAACCTGCTTTCTCGCTAGGCACACATGAACTAAAAATGGATCTGACAAACTCAAGTTGCACATACAAAGCTGATCATTCGAGTACAATGAGAATAAAATTACTGAAGTTCTTTGTGATAAAACAATGCATAAGATAGATCTGAGCCCTAAAAGCAAGTGTGAAAATCAGCGAGTGGTACCCAGTGAAGTGCCAACAATAGTTTTTGTTAGCAAAACCAACAGAGGAAAGGCAGCAATTTTGATGCACCAAGTAAATGGCTGAATTCTGTACTAAACACACACACACACACACACACACACACACACACCCATGGAGCGCCTCTGAGTACAGAGTTGCATCTTTCAAAATCTGTGGCAGCTATGTGCCTGCCATGTTTTGTTTGCCTGCAGAGGAAGGCACAAATTTGCTCACTAAGACTAGCAACACTGATCAAAGGACAGACAATACCTTTGCCTGTGTATCTGACCTCATGTTTTTAGCAGCATTTTACTTTAACATGGCCTCATGGGAAGTCTGAACTCAAATGAAATTAGTCATTTGAAGTGCCAACCACACTGAGAACCTTCAATCAATATTTACACATGAAGAGGATAAGGGTACATTTCAAGATCTCTACTTTTTAAAATAAGAAATTAGAATTATTTGGGGCCTATAAGTGGACTTAGAGAAAAGTACTAAGCATCCAAGCAGAAAAAGGGGAAGTGAAATTGTCTCTCTTCACTGACATTATCATTTTATACCTAGAAAAACCTAAAGATTCCACCAAAAGACCGAAGACCTGATAAAAGACTTCACTAAAGTTTCAAAATACAAAATCAACATTCAAAAATCTAGCACGTCTATACACCAATAACATTCAAGTTGAGAATCAAATAAAAAGTGCAATCCCATTGTCAATAGCACCCCAAAATAAAAAGCCTAGGAATACAGCTAATGAAGCAGGTAAAAGATCTCTGCAAAGAAAACTACAAAACACTGAAGAAATAAATCATAAATGGAAAAACATAACGATAAACTAGAATAATCAATAGAGTTAAAATGTTCATAGGCCCAAAGCAATCTACAGACTCAACACAATTCCTACCAAATTACTAATGGTGTTTTTCACAGAATTGGAAAAAACAATTCTGAAATTCATATGGAACCAAAAAAACAGCCTGAATAGCCAAAGCATCCTGAGCAAAAAGGTCAAAGCCGGAGGTATCACATAACATGACTTCAAACTTTACTGCAAGTCCACATAACCAAAACGGCAAGGTACTAGTACAAGAATAGACACATAGACCAAGGGAACAGACTAAAGAGCCCAGAAACAATTCATACACCTACAACTAACTGATTTTTGAAGTCAACAAAAATAAACAATGGGAAAAGAATACCTATTCAATAAATGGAGCTGGGAAACTGGCTAACCACACGCCGAAGAATAAAACTGGACCCCTGTGTCTCATCACATACAAAAATTAACTCAAGATCCATTAAGATTTAAATGTAAGACTTCAAATGACAAAAATTCTGGGAGAAAAGCTAGGAAATACTCTTCTAGACATTGACCTAGGCAAAGAAATTATGACTAAATCCTCAAAGGCAAAGACAACAAAAACAAAAATTGACAATTGGGACTTAATTAAACTAAAGAAACTACCAACAGAGAACAGACGACCTACAGAATGGGAGAAAACATTTGCAAACCATGCATTCAACAAAGCACTAAAATCCAGAATCTACAAAGAACGTAAACAAATCATCAACAACAAAAAAGTCAATGCTATTCAAACGTGAGCAAAAGACATGAACAGACACCACTAAATGAAGACATGCAAGCAGCCAACAACCATATGAAAAAACATGCTTAACATCACTAATCAACAGAGAAATGCAAATCAAAACCACAATGAGATACCCTCTATACCAGTCAGAATGTCTATCATTAAAAAGTCAAAAGAAAACAGATGCTAACAAGGTTACAGAGAAAAGGGAATGCTTATATGCTGTTGGTAAACAGAGTTGCTTGGTTTTAGAATGCAAAAAGAAAAAGAAATATATGGTTAAGAAATTGCACAGTGTGATCTGAATCTCTGAAATTGTTTAAGATGTCAAAAAGATGAACTCTTTAGTTGGGACATAACACTCACCTCATGAATGATTCCCCCACAGACTTATAGCTTTGATCAGAAAGGCTTTTAAATGGGAACAGAGGTGGTAAGGTAAACATGATCACTTAAAACAATGAAAATAGAATGGTTCCTTTGGAGGACATGAATGATACTGGAAGAAGGCTCCCAACAGAAGAGAAGCCGGATAATTCACCTGAGAAACCCATTTGTAAAGGGGAGGCAGCAATAAGAGTTATCATCTGAAATGTCTATACTCCAAAAGACAATGAATCATCAATTTTAGATACCAACACAAGGAAGTAAATAGAATGTTATCTACCGAATCAGTAAATATTTACTGAATGCTGACTGTGTGCTAAGCCCTGGGTCACAGGGATAAAATACAGTGCAGAGACCCTCAGTGACCACAGCCAACAGTCTAGCAAATAGGCAGATGATGGGACTGACAATCACAGCAGAGTGCTTTAAATACTGACAGAGATTCGCATGGAGGACCATGAAATCAGAGACAGGGACATCTAACTCACACCAGAAGGTCGTGGAAAGCAAACTAGAGTCGGCAGCCCTTGCAGAGTCCTAAAAAGCAGAAAAGGTGAGAGTGTTCTAGCATGTTCAAAGATACTATATTTCTCGGGCAACCCCCTTGGGTCCCCTCCCATTGTGGGAGCTTTTCTGTCCTCTCAATAAATCCCGCTTCCTCACTTAAAATAAGAAAGAAAGATACTATATTTATCAAACTTGATAGGTTGAATTTCCAAATAGATTTCTGAGATGAAAATATATATTTCAATGAAAGTAAACCAGGACTGAAGACAGAGCAGTGATATGGGTACAAAAATTGGAAAAGATGAAAAAGAGAAAGGAAGATCTAGGAAACCATCAGGGCATACACTATAGCCCATTTGGCCAGATGGCAAACAGGAATAGCACATTCCGTACATTTTAAAGGGAAACGGGAAATTAAAACTTGGATTTACTGAACAACCACAACGTAGCAAACAGACTGTGCTAAACAAATTCACATATACTATCTGAAGATGTGGTAATTACGAGAGACTTCAAATAGCCAGGCATCCCAGAGAAGTCTATTTGCTAAAATTAGTGCATCTGATAAATTTTTGGTGTGCCTTGGTATAAGACCCTGTTTGAGTAGTTAGAAAAATAAAGATACCTGTTCTCTGAACCCAATTCTGATCTACAAAGAAAAATTAGTTAATGAAGCAAAAGTGGTTAGGGACATTGGGAAAAATCCAAAATGTTCTCTTAAATCTTGTTATACTCAGGAGCAGAAATACTAAATGTAGCCAGATTGGAATTCTAGCTACAGTTAGACTTTTAATTGGATGATATTTTGTTAAATTTTTCAACTATAGGGACTTCTTTTCAACACTGAACATGTTTTACAGAATGTTATGGTAGTTATATTAGTTAATTTAAAAAAATAAAGGCTATGGGGCTATGGGGGGAAGGGACATTGAATAAACATTGCTATAATAAGAGGACGTGTTATTTTTAGAATTTGCTTAAAATTATTATTCAAAAAACAATCGCCATGAATGCAGGATAACATAAATATCAGCCTAGGAGAATGTTTCTCATTTAAACAAATATTATCTTTAAAATCCATTTTAATATATTCTCAGTACAACCTCACCAGCATTATTTTAATAAGGTATTAACATACTGATGTTATTAGTATGCCCACTCTTGAAGAGTGATACACAAGATTGTACTAGCCTGCTCTTGCTGGGAAGAAGTTAATAATTTCTCACTTTGGGGATGAGCATTGCATCTTTGAGGCCAGCCTCGGGTCATTTAGCAGATTTCCAAGCACTCAATAGCTACTAGCTACAACGAGTTAATTAATCCCTTAAAAAGCAAATAATTTATTTCTTACCATTGGGGTCAAGCCAGTCTGCTCATTAATCCCTTTACCAATCAAGTGAGGCAGGGAAGAGACACATATTATAATCCCAGTTACATGGCTGGGACATTAAATTCCAGAAGGTCTTACTGGCCAGCAAAAGGCCACAGAGAAGCTGTGTGCAGAGCAGTGACAGAAACTCTTAAACCCCTGAGTACTGCACTGAGGCCACAGAGCAATCTTGTTATGCTATGGCTTGGTCTCAATAAATCTGAAAATGTGCTCACATAAATAAGCACATCTCAAGTAGAAAATAAAAGCCTCGAGATATAGATTTCTCTCTGGAAATCTGGAATCCTACCTTGAGGAATTATTTTATAAACGTATGATGAAAATGGACTCAAAATTTACTTAAAACCAGAAGACTCTCACCATCTGAGATGACTGACTGTAGTTCAATAAATACTACTGAAAACAGAAATCCTTTTCTTGTAATATTAAAAGAGTCCAATTTACTTTTAGCCTGGGATCCAAAGATGGCAATCTGCATCTAGGTTTGCCCCAAGCATAATTAATCCAAGTTCAGCAAGAATGACTGGCTATCCCTTATCCTTTTCCGGTTACTTAGTTGAACTTTTCAGTATTCCTGAATCCAGTTTTTTGGTTGGTGATTCAAGTTAATTTAGATAAATGTATTAATAGCCAAAATGCTTACCCAACATAAGTATTGGCAATTATTTGGTGCCACACACAGTGTGACCATATTAGGATGTATGGTCATAACATGCACCCAAGTGCATGTGGAAGAAGCCTGGCGATCGCAAACGTGTGTGATGGAGGTGTACAGGATTACCTATTGTCATGGGGTAGATGCAGGAGAGAAGGCAGTTGGGTGAGATTGGGGAAGGCAGTTGGGAAAGGTTGATGAAAGCTAACTGGGGAAGAATAGACAGGTCTTACCACTGGGGTCAAGCCAGTCTGCTCATTAATCCCTTTACCATTCAAGTGAGGCAGGGAAGAGACACATATTATAATCCCAGTTCCACGTCTGGGACATTAAATTCCAGAAGGTCTTACTGGTCAGCAAAAGGCCACAGAGAAGCTGTGTGCAGAGCTGCACTGAGTCCACAGAGCAATCTTGTTATGCTACGATAACCCATAATATGTTTCCCACATATATCTTATGCCATTAATTCAACTTTGTGTTGTATATTTGATGACTTCCCCTACCTTGTTGTTACTAATTTACTTGGGGCAATTACCATATTTAGGGTTCTTTCATTCATTACCTTATTTAATGCTGTTTGATTCCCACAACTCTGTCAGTCAGGTAGGATAATATTGTCATGTTCATTATACATAGGAGAACCCTGAGCCTGAGATGAAAGGATTTGCTCAGTGTCGTATGATTAGTAGACAGTGAAGCCAGCACTAGAAACCAAATCTTCGGTCCAGGACAACTGGAGAGAAACGTGGATCTGACCTCTGCAGATAACACTAAACAGAAGGAAGAGGCTCTGCAATGACGTCACGCAGGCAGCCAACTTTTATAACTGAGGCAAAACTCATTCGGAACCTGAATTAAATGAACTGGCATGCCACCTTCGCCAAACGTACTTGCCAGTATATACTGCTTTAATGGAGAAATAGTGTTTAGCAGAATGCAACCATTTGGCTTCTCAAATTCAGACTGGTAGATATTTTATGCATAGAGCTCATATCTAAGCATTTGTAAAGTGCAGCTTTGCCCATAGCTTTATTCACTGATACTAGATGATTGGATGAAATAAGCCACTCTGTAGCACAAAAGCTTAAAAACAAAACATGCTGGGTTTGTAGAAGAATAATATGTCAGAGTGCTAACACTAAATTGAAAGCTGATCCCAAATGGCATATACAAGCAAGAATATGCATGTTTTCTTTTTTTGCTTCTAGAACAATTCTAGTCAGAGTTAGCCTCCTAGTTAAAGCTTTCCAACCACTCCCCTGGAAATGACTGCTTTTCACCAATCTTGACTGGTACACATTCCCACCAACAGCGCACTAGGGATCGTTTTCCTCTACATCCTCATCAACACTTGCTATCTTTTGTCTTGTGATAACAGCCATTCTGACAGGTGTGAGATGATAGCTCATTGTGGCTTTCATTTGCATTTCCCAAATGGTTAGCAATATTGAGCATAAAAAACTGTTTTTTAATCATCACGATTGTGCCATCTTGATTGGTACACAGCTAGAGGTAGACCAGTAGTTTAAAATCCAATATGCAAACTGGAGCCTTGGAAGAGAAAATTATACTTTTCCTCTTGGCACTTCTCTTTATTGCATGATGGGTAAATTGAAACTTACTCTAATTTTAAGATCAATACTGTATAAAGAACCCCTGTGTTATCATTGTCTATTCAAATTATACCTTGTCATATTAATATGAACAGAAAACTATACTGGTTGGTTCTTCTTTATATCCACTAGAACCGAAAATTACTAGCTAAATCTTGATAGCTCTGTACTTCTTTAAATCTAACCTCTGAGCCTCTCAAAGCTGATCTACATTCTTATATACCTTGCCTTCCAGCCAACATTTGTCTGTCACACCAAGAGAGTGACAACAATTTGTAAAAACGTGTTACATTTCCAGACGTGTCAACACAGCCATCATGTGAAGCACTCAGATACTCTGCATGTGCTGAAGGAAATGCGAAAATTGGTGTCCCAGTGAGAAACAGAGGCATGACAGACACTGAATGTACGAGACTCATTCCTTTCTAGCCTCCTTCTCCCTAATCTGAGATCATCATTTTAATCTATCCTTGCCCAAAATAAATTTCATTTGGAGCAGGATTATTATTGGGTACTTCATTATACCAACTAAGCGGTTCATTTCAGGCTATGCAAAGGCAATAGCAGACTTCTGGTTTAAATGTTCAGTTATGAGCAATGGTGAATTGCTTTGGTCAAAAAAGCGACATTGATCTTTAAGGACAACCCAAACCCTATTTGGGGACGCTTGTGATGCCTGCAGAGAAAATAGGATGTTTGGGTACAGAAACTCTAATTGTATCTCCTCTGAGTTATGCAAATGTCTTTCAGGTACATAAATCTTGTGAGTGGAAAGCAACTGATAAAACAGACATGAATGAAATCAGAAAACAAATTTTCTAGTCCAGGTGAATTTACGGCAGTGTAGCAGGACCTCATAGCTGGGTCTGCTGCAGCACAAGACCACCGGCAGTAGGGATTTGCAGCATAGTGCAAACGGCCAAGCATTAATGCCGCGGAGCTTTTCACACTTCACTTTTTGTGTGTTGTTTCACTTTCTTCATTTTTTGTTATTATAAATTTTATCTGTTTTATTGTAAATTGACGATTTGTAGCTATGTTAAATGTTATATAAATATCAAAGTGATAAGATTTATGAACATAATGTAGAAAGATTAAATCAAGCTGGTTAACATATCTATCACTTCAAATATTTGATTTTTTGTGGTGAGAACATTTAAAATGTACTCTTTGCAATTTAGAAATGTACAGTACTCTATTGTCAACTCCATTCACCATCCTCTGCAACAGATCTCAAATACAAACAAATCCCTCCTGTCTTAGATTTTGGACCCTTTGACCATCATCTTCTCATTGCCCTCACCTCTCAACCTCCGTAACCACCGTTCCACCTTCTGCTTCTATGAGTCAACTGTTTCAGAGTCCACATTTAAATAAGAACACAAGGTAACCGGGCTCGGTGGCTCAGCCTGTAATCCCGCACCTTGGGAGGCTGAGGTGAGTGGATTGCCTGAGCCCGCTGGTTGGAGACCCGCCTGGGCAACTTGGCGAGACCTCATCTCTACAACAAATCAAAAATTAGCCGGGCGCGGTAGCGCGCGCCTGTAGTTCCAGCTGCTTGAAAGGCTGAGGCGGAAGGATCGCCGGAGCCCAGCGGGTCGAGGCTGCGGTGGCCGGGAGCAGCCGCTGCACTCCAGTCTGGGCGACAGAGTGAGACTCCAACTCAAAAAAAAAAAAAAGAACACAAGGCATTTGTCTTTCTGTGCCTGACTTACTTCGCTTAGCACAATGTTCTCTAATTCCCTCCGTGGTTACAGATGATAGAATTTCCTTCTCCTTTAAGGCTGAATAGTATTTCATAGGCTTCCATTTTATATATTCCTTTATCTGTTGATGGACACCTAGGTTGATTCCATAACTTGGTCATTGTAACTAGTGCTGCAGTGAACATGGGTGTGCAGACATCTTTTCGACAAACTGATTTCAAATCTTTTGGGTTAATCTCCAGAAGTGAGATTGTTGGATGCTACGGTAGTTCTGTGTTTCGTTTTTTGAAGACCCTCCCTGCAGTTTTCCACAGTGGCTTTGCGTTCCCACCAATAGTGCACAAGGGTATCCTTTTCTCCACATCCTATCTTTTGTCTTTTGATAATAGCCATTCTGACAGGTGTGAGATGATAGCTCATTATGGCTTTAATTTGCATTTCCCTGATGATTAGCAGGACTAGGCATAAAAAACAATTCTTAAAAATAATTGAAAGGGGCCTAAGAAGTTATCCAGGTTAATTTTCCAGTCATAGTCATTAGAACCCCTATGAAAATCTCTTGGTAATTTCAAAAATTTTGCATCAATCTAAAATCATCTATTCTTGAAAAAAATAACATTCTTTGTAGATTTAAGATGTGAGTTTCCAAATCCTTGCTCTAAAGCCTGAGTTCCCATAGACAGTAAGCAACAGTTAGGCTGGAGGCTACTTGGGGTCAAGGTCTAAGGGCTCGTTCATTTATGTTAAGAAAGAAATAAATGAACTGAGAAAGTTCTTTGTAAGATTATGAGCAGGGTAGGTACTGTGTATGCTGACTCACCTGTGCATTCCAGCATCCAGCACAGCACATGACACACAGTGACCCCACCACAAATTTTGTCAGGTTGGCTCTTTGCCAATTGCAAGCAAGGGTAAGAGCTCCTAAAAACCATTTTTTGTGCCATATGGAGTTGAAGCATATATCGTGTGCGTGAAAATTTTAAAATCTTTTTCAAAGTGGCTCCTAGCTGCTGTATCCTAGAATATCTCTCCCGTTACAAGCTCTAAAATTACCAGTTCTGTTCATGGGAAGAATTGGGGGTGGCTCTATAAATAATCATACTTGGAGAACCAGCTTATTTTCAGAGGCCTTCTTTCAAAACAATGACGAATCTTTGGACTTAAGCCAGAGAGCTTCTTTTTTTTAATTTTTTTTATTATAAAGATGTGGGGTACAATTCAGGGTTAGGTATACAAACATTGATTACGCACGTACCCTTGTTGATGAGGTATGCCCCTCCCTCCCCTAGCAATTTCCCTCAACTGCCAGTCCCACCCCTCCGACAGTTTCCCATTACTGCCAGATGCTTTCTCATAGTATTATATTTGCCAACTGTATATCTGACAAAGGCCTAACATCTAGGATCTACAAGGAACTCAAATATGCCGAAAGGAAAAAAACAAACAGTCCCTTTAAAAAGTGGGCAAAAGACATGAATAGACACTTCTCAGAAGATATATGGGCAGCCAACAAACACATGAAAAAGTGCTCAGCCTCACTCATCATCAGAAAAATGCAAATCAAAACCACATTGAGATACCACCTAACCCGGTAAGAATGGCCATCATTAATCAAACAAACAACAACAGATGCTGGTGAGGATGCGGAGAAAAAGGAACACTTCTACACTGCTGGTGGGAATGCAAACTAGTACAACCTCTCTGGAAGACAGTGTGGCGATTTCTGAAAGAACTAGAAATTGACCTTGCATATGATCCAGCAATCCCCCTATTGGGAATATACCTGGAGAACTCCTT
>CAUYQG010185375.1:0-23829 GCA_963574415.1 Tarsius wallacei
CAGAGTGAGACTCCAACTCAAAAAAAAAAAAATAAAGGAAATAAGGTATCTTCCATTGGTGGTGGGGTGCTTTGTAAGTCTTAAGTAAACCAAGTTAGTTGATAGTACAGATCAAATCTACCTCCATATTGACTTCATCTACTTATTTTATCAATAATTGAGAGGGATTATCAAAATGTCCAAAAACACTTGTGTATTTGACTATTTCTACTTAAAGTTCTATTAATTTTGCTTCATATAATTTGAAGTTCTACTATGAGTTGCATAAAAATATAACATTGTTACACCCTGATGATGAAGCATGAAATCATTAGGAAATGGCCTTCTTTATCACTGGTAATATTCTTTTCCCTGAAATATATTTTTTTCTGACATTAATATAGACTTCCCAGTTATTTTTAAATTAGTGTTAAAAAATCCAGTGGTTAAAAAAAAGATTGAATGCTTTCACCCTTTGTATTTCTGCAAAACATTGTTAACATCTGTATAAAAACAGAAAATACACTTTTTCTGATACTAATATAGCCTTTCCAGTTATTTTTAAACTAGTATTAATATGGCTTATCTTGGGCATTGGTTTATAAGACTCTCGTGTGGCCATGTGCTCTTTGAGCTATGGCCACTGCCATTTTCCTAATATCTCTCTCCCTCTCTCTCTCTCTCTCTCTCTCTTTCTCATTTACTTTCTGAATAAACTATATTTTCCAATCAAACTTCTGTGCAATTCTTTGCATCTTTCACGTGGCACTGGATCACACAACCCCACCCCAGGGGGTGTGACCCAACATTTGGATGCCCTGCTGGGATATACATTCTTAACCTAACACTTTTGGAGGTTCCACCAAGACTTGCTGCTCTCTCTCTCACGCTTCCCTTTTCCAGCCTTAGTCTCTCTGTGGAGAGAAATGAGGTGCTTGGATCCTCTGCTACTTGCTCTTAATCTTATCACCTACCATGAGCTACATCAAATGGACCTCTCCCTGTAACCTCAGCCTTGTGCAGAATGAAACTCTGTCTTCACTGATGAGTCCATGCGCTACCCTATCCCCTGCTAGAGGGACAGAAAGTGAGACCAAGAAGGGTACCATCTTGCCTGTGTAAAAGCAGCCTTGTTACTGGCTGTATAAAAGCACCGTAGCTATTGCCTGTGTCTCTTTTGCAGGCCTCCTCGGAATTGTGCTCAAGACCAATCCCTCTCTGAATGCGCTACACTATTTCTTGCTAGGAGGTCTTTAAATGCGACCTGAGAGGCGTGTTTTTGATCTGCTTGGGAGTTTTTCTTGCTGGGTCAGTGACCCTCTGTGGAAATCTTGACCAAGTATCCCAAATGCACATCTTGGAGGAGTCTTCTATTGGGGCATGGGGCCCTCTGCAACAGAAGTGCTGCCTCTGGTGGTTGGAGGGGCTGAGGTAACGCCCTCTCTTACTTTTTTATGCACATTCTCAGGCTAATTCCATTGACCTTCTGCCCAGGACGCCGGCTGAGGGCCTGGCTGGTTGTCTTTTTTTTTTGCTGGGGCCCAAGACCCTCTGCATTCTCTCTCTTTTAACCTCTCAAAAACTATTCTTAAGACCAATCTCTCCCCCTTTGTAGGATTACTCCTCATGGAAAACCCAAGATTGGGTGGCTAAGCCTCCCCCTCATCGAAATACATTCTAAAATGTCTCAGGACCCTCTCACCAGAGATAAGCATCTGCCCTAAGTGTCTCCTCAATACGGCTAGGCAACCAGGAGATGGGCCCAAGGCAGGTCTCTTGCCTCTGACACTCTCCTTCAATTTGACCTCTATTGCTATCATGAAGGCAAATGGTGTGAGGTTTGCAAAATGGCGCCACCAGGACCCCTTGTTCTTCCTGCAGCATACTCTTAACTCCTTAAGTTATTTTACTTCCTTCCTGCTTTCCCTCAAAAACTCAGACATTGACCCAGCTGGTTTAACTTCTGTCTCTCCTAATCTGCTTTTGCCACTGTCCCCTCTATCAGTTTCTCCTTCTCCTCTTCCTTCTCTCCCTTTACCTTTACCTGCAGAAGAGGGGCTGGTGCCTACAGCCATAATCCCGACCCTATCCTCTGGCCTCCCTCTTCTCTCTCACCTCACTGCCTGATAACCCTCTGGTAGCAGCCCTACTAGCTGCAGCAAGTTAAACCACATGTGCCACCTCCCCTCCATCCACCCTTCTCTGTCACACATGTTGACTTAACCAGTCTCCCCTCAGGGAAGTGGCCAGGACAATAAAATATTAAAGTTCATGTTCTTTTTTTCTGTGATAACTCTCTCTCAAATTAGATGTAATCTGTGACTATCAGTCCTCCTCCCAGACAAAAAAGTAAAGGGATCATGTGTTAATTAATATATTCTGTTAACTAACTAAAAAGGGTCTATTTTCATTTTAATCTGCTTTTCCAACCAAACTTGCAAGTGCACTGGTAAAATCTTGCTTCCAACTTTACCATGTGCTGAAACATTAGTGCTAAATAACACCAGTGTTTATGTCAGGCTTGTTAAAGTTTTGTTGTTGTTGTTGTTGTTATTTTAGTTTGGGGGTTCTTTTAATTTTGGGGGTTTTTTGTGTTTGTTTAACAAATTTGCCTGCTCATAACTGGAAACAAGTAGGGACAGATTATTTCACCACCACATGGTCTGTTCACTCTAAAGGGTTTTATATCAAACCAGACAGAGAAATGGTCAAAAGTTTCGTACGTATAGCCAATTACAGGAAAATTTTTGAGATTTTTTTTTCAGCCAAAACATTAGAGAAGCAACAGGGTGCCAACATGGAGGACTACAGAACCAGAGGATCAAAGAGGTGCCCCAATTGTCAGTCATCATTAGTGACAAAACTCCAACTGTCCATCAGAAACCTGGTAAAAAAGAACCTGCTAAAGGGATGATGTCTGTTGCTATGGGTACACTCTGTCAGGGCACTGAAATGTAGTTGCCCCAAAGAGGCCTAAATCTCTAGGACCTTGTCTACTATGCAGGCCAGAGAGCCAGTGGAAAGCAGGTGCACTCTCATCTAAATAGAGGAGAGAACACCTGCCTCAGAAATGGTGAGGAGACCTGTAAATCTGCTAAAGTGCCTGGCACTGGCTCACCATCACTCCAGCAAATCCCGGGTGAATATTAGGGCACTGGGACCCAAATTAATTTCTTAATTAACATAGGTGCAGCTATTTGGTCCTGGCCATCCATGTTGGAATCATATAGCTTTATCTTAATCAAAAGTTACTAAAGGCTAATTCAAAGTATAAATGTAAAAATTTATCTATAAAAAGATAAAAGAAAGAAACCAGAAAGCAAAGAAAAAATGTAAAGAACGTTGTTGGTAAAAGGATATGTTTTTTGATGAGGACGGATATAAAGAAAAGATAATAATTTTGCATAGGAAAGGATCTTGTATGATATAGTTTTGTCCTATGATAAAATGTCTGATTGTTTGAAGGAAGGAAAGTATAGGACAAAAATAGAAGGTTCAAACATGTCAACAAATTGTATGTGGAAGGGTTCTGGAAAGAAATGTGTGAAAGGAATTCTGTGAACAATCAAGTTTACAAAAATTTAGTTACTTCTATGAATTTACTATTAATATCAATTATGCTAATGCTTACTTCTTTGAATTTACTATTAATATCAATTATACTAATGCTATGCCAAAATCTTACTCAGAGACCAAAACATGAGCCTCTTAATTAACAATCTCCAAAAGAATTTTCTTCTATAAATTCAGTTAGCCCCCCCCACACACCATCTTTGTTACAAAAAGTGAGAGTTTTTTAACTTTTAAAAAGTGAGGGTTTTTTTTAACTTTTCAAAATCTTTGGACTATCACTTTGGCTAAATAAGTAACTTACAGTGACCTGTAATCCTGTGTTATAACAGTACACATGTAAAACCTTTAATATTTAATCTCTTCAGACTCTGTATTTAGTCTCTCTAGGGTGGGGTAAGACCCCACACCCTCCTCCTGAACTGCCTGCAAACCAAGCAAACTGTTTTTGTAAGCAACATTCATTGTAAAAGCCTAAAAAGGTATCTCAGTCACTCACAGTGGTTTGTAATCAGCTGTAGTGCTTTTCAGCGCCAAGTTGCTAAAAACTGTAAAATCGCCTTCCAGGCACAAGGATTATTAATCCAACATAGAATGGATAACAAAATAACCTTTTGTTTAAAGTATTACTAATTATTTTTGTTAAACTTTAAGGTAATATTTTCCCTATCAAAGTTCCAGAAGGCCAATACCATCCCACTCCTCCCATCAAAAGCAGAGAGATGTCAATCTCCCATCTCCAGAGTAGAGGTTACCTGGGCTTCACCCTCCAGCATATCAATCAATCATTGTGTAGGTATATCAGACCTATTATAAAAAACAAAAGAGACAGTTTTTTCTTACCCATGTCACAAGTTTTAAATTCTCTTGTTCATTATTATTTCCTAAAATTTAAACAACAACCTAACTACTCGTCTCCAAACTGTGTTTCCAATTTTTTTCTTCAGACTTTCTCAAAAGTAACTGTATTTCCTTGTTAAAGTCTATTAACAAACCCCTTACAACTGTCTACAAATTCTTATCATAAAACCCATAGAAACTTGAAGATGAGCTATGGAGACAGACACGTATGGACTCAGAAATTCACTGCTACAACAGTTGGAACTGCCTGGACTCCTGTAGTGGGTGTCGAGCCCACTGGGATAATTGTAAATACAATTTACCAGACATCAAAGCCTCAATATGTCATAAGAGTGGCTATAATAGCCTTTATTATTGCAGTATTAATTCTAATCGTATATGCTTGTACACAGTGCTTTGTATATAGTACTAAAGATACATAACAACTCCATGGGCTCCTGTTCTCTCATCACCTCCTCTTGCTCTAGACAGGTAGGGGACACTTTATGCCCCTATTCAGCAGGAAACAGATACAGGAACCCGACCTTCATCCCTGTTCCCAGGGTACAAATATTTTAAAACAACAAGAGGGGGAAATGAAAGGACATAATGTGGAATCACTAAAGCCAATGAGCAGCCATTCTAACATTGCCTAGTTATGTCATGTTTCTCTAGCAGTTCACTTCACCCTCTAATCACTAGCCAGGGACAGAACCAGTTTCTCAGAGGTAGCTATTGATAATTGTTTTACAACCCCTCCCCTCCAGCTTGTTTTGAACTAATTAGCTTTGCTATTTCAAGTATTTGCCCCATTCCATAAGAACCAAGTTAACCTAATCAGGTCTTCATA
This sequence comes from Tarsius wallacei, assembly GCA_963574415.1. Taxonomy (NCBI): domain Eukaryota; kingdom Metazoa; phylum Chordata; class Mammalia; order Primates; family Tarsiidae; genus Tarsius; species Tarsius wallacei. The sequence goes on from CAUYQG010185375.1 coordinate 5,240, forward strand.
GCCCTCTTGACACAGACCCCTATCAACATGGCACCTATCATGTGGTTAATGCACCCATCTGCGTGCTGTCTATCATCTGTCATCAGTACCTGTGCGTATCTGTACACCGTGATGTGTGGAGCAGACCACCAACTAACCACCTTAACAACTTGCTCCCGTCAAGGGGAATGTTTAAAAGCATTCAACCTTGAGCAGTCATTTGCCATTGTTTTACTGGACTCAGGTGTGGCTATGTGCTCTTTGAGCTATGGCCGCCATCATGTTTCTAAACGTAGGTCTCGTCTCCTACCTTGGAGAGGTGAATCTCCTTTCTCTTTCTCTCTCTCTCTTTCTCTCTAATTTACTTTCTAAATAAACTATATTTTCTAATCTAAAAAAATATGACTTATCTTTTTCCATCCTTTTACTTTAGTCTACTTGTATCTTCTAGTTAAAGGACATTTCTTATAAACAGCATATAGTTAGATCTTGATTTTCTATACAGTGTGGAATTTATTCCCTTTTACACTGATACTTAAACTATTTGTACTTAGTGTGATTGTTGCTACACTTAGGTTAAAATTTAATCTAACTATTTATTTTCTATTTCTCCCATCTGATTTTGGAGGGTTAATTGAACATTTATGATTCCATTTTATCTATTTTGTTGGCTTATTAGCTATAATTTGTTGTTTTATTATTTTAGTGTTTTGTTTATAGCATCTATCTTTAACTTATCACAGTAAATCTTTAAGTGATAGTATTACTTTGTTTACAGTATAATAACTTTACAAAAATATACACTTTTAATTATCGTCCTGGCCCTGGTGTTGTATTTGTTATGTATTTTTACATGTTATAAGACTCACATTGTTATTATTTTCTTAGTTGATCATATTTTTAAAAATATATTATCTATTAATTAATATAGTTACTATTTCCAGTGCTCTTCACTGCTTTTTGTGAATTTATATTTCTATCTGGAATCATTTTCCTTATGCCTGATGAACTTTCTTGTGAGGGTTTGGACATGATGAATCTTTCATCCTTTATTATTGAAAGATCCTTTTGATATGTATAGATATTAGGTTCATCATTTTATGCTTTGTTTTCTTATTTTCAGTAATTTAAAGATATTGTTCTACTGTTTTATCACTTGGGATATTTTTGACAAGAAGTTTGTTCTCATCTAATATTCATTCCTTTATATGTAATATATGTTTTTCTCTGGCAGCTTTCAAGATTTTCTCTTTCTCTCTGGTTTTGAGCAATTTGGTTGTAATTGATTTGGTGTGATTATCTTCATTCCTGTAGTTGGAATTCACTGAAAATCCGACACTGTAGCTTTATAAAATTTAGAACATTTTCAACCACTAGTTTTTTTTCAAAAGAAAATTTGTTGTTGTTTTTTACTCTCCTGAGCTTCAGGAACTTCAATTGTGTCCATATATGACTATTTAAAGTTCCACATCTCACTGCTGCTACTTCATTTAAACCCTCTTTTTCCTATATTTTCCATTTTATATAATTTCTAGTACTACTTATTCAAGTTGGCTAATCTTTTCTTCTACAGTATATAATCAGCTATTATTCCTGTCCATCATAATTTTGTATCTCAGACATTGTAGTTTTTATCACCATAAGTTTTATTTGGAATATTTTTTTTATCCTCCATGGCTTAACTTAATTTTTGAATATATGAAATATGATCACAATGACCAGTTTAATGTTGTTCTCTGTTAATTTTAACATCTATAAATTCTGAGTCAATTTTCTCTCCATTGTGGGTCATGCTTTCCCACTTCTTTCTTGACTTTTGATTGGATGCCTAGCATTGTGAATCTTATGTTGTTGGGAGTAGGATAGTTGTATATTTATAAATATCTTTGAACTTTGTTCTATACAGCGAAGTGACCTGAAAACAGTTTGACCATTTCTTGATTTTAAGATTATGCAGGGTGAGTTCATTGCTCAATTAAGGGTTGGATGTTTTACTACTGAGGCAAGATCTTCTGTACCATACCCAATGCTCCATGGATCATACCATTTTTCAGTCTGGCAGATGAAAACAGGCACCATTCATTACCCTGTGTGAGTACCAGTGTGGTCATAGGTCTTGTATTATTCTTATTATCCACTGTACTGGCCACTAAGTGAACTCAGTATGAATTTCATGTCTTCCAGTTCTGAGAGATCTATTATTTTTATTTTATAATTTTCTATTCACTGTTTTTTTTAATAACAGTGCCTAGAACTCAAGTCTTATGTTGGATTTTCTGGACTAATTATGTTTATATAAAATCTCTTTCTTACTCAATGAATATTGCTTTATTTAGCATCCTTTCATTTTTGAATGATGCAATATCTATTCGTTACTTCTCTGGATATATTAAACACATATTAAAATTTTGGCTTGGCCTAATGTTTTAGTCTTCTGCAGTCAATTATTTGTCTTCTCTATATAACTATTTTCTGTTTATATATTTTGTGTTTGTCATTTGTGTTATGGGCTTTCCTTATATATCTGAGATCCTTAATTTACCATTTATATTTTAAGTATAAGGTTCTAAAATGCTGACTGAACACTCTGAGGGCAAGATGTTTAAGCTTTAATGTGGGATTCCAACATGCCAATGTATGTAGCTCATCTTGCAGAACAGTTCCCTGGACGATCTTGGACGGACTCAGTTCTCCCCATTTCTTACTAGTATTTCCCAGAATAACTGTAGAATGTACTGGGAATGCAACATCCTGAGAAAAAGTGGAACTGTCTGGGATAGCCTGGCCTCTGCTCCTGTATCCTCCAGAATAGAATGCCCTTCAATGCTTTATCTTACCATGTCACTTGTCCCCAGGATATTAAGCCCAGGGCAGGCTGTTTTCTGGGGTCTCTTGGCTGCATTGGAAATGGAGCACATGCAGATGAGATTCCATATACCCCTGGAGATTTCCTGAGCCCTGGGAGGATTGGCTTATCATAATAAATCCTAGGCTTCTCTTCTCCCTTGCTGCCAATTTATAAGAAATAAATCCACTTCATGGAACTCATTGTATGTGTGAATGTTATGCCTCACTGGACTCATGTAAATAAAGTGCAGCCAAGACGCAGTGGAAAGAAGTGGTAACCAGTGCACAGTGAACCTGCTTTGCACTTTTCTCTTGTGCTGGTCAGCTTCTCCGGAGATAATCAATGCCCTGCCTGGCATTCCAAGCAAGGCTACCAGCATTTCAAGGCCAAGCTGGGAAAGAAGCCTAAATCTCATAATTCAGGGCAAAGGATTTTAAACCTTCCTGCCTTCAACACAGCACCTTACCTTACTATGTATGGGACTCCCAAATCAGAGACTACCTCTCCATAGAGCATATTTTGTATCTGTTTTCTGCAGAGAAAAAAGAAAAATTTGGGTGTCCTAAGTGCTTTTAATATAGACTATAGATCAACTACTCTTTTCATCTCCACTTCACATTGTGGCTTTCAGCTTATGTGGACCCTTTATCTACAGATCCTTTTTGGACTTCTCCAAGGCAAATTTCCTTGTTTATTATTAGCTTCTGTCACTAGAGTTGTGTGAGGTATCCGCTGTCTTCATTTTGTTTGTCCACAAAACTTCCACCTTCCAAAATTTCGTTTACTTTATCAAGTCTTCAGTTATCTCTTATCCGGTTCTTTTTGCCTTTGTGTACTTATTACATTACTGCAATTTTAGTGCAGTTTGAAAGGCTTTTAAATTATCAAATTTAAATGTAAATTGTCACGTTAAAACTGAAACAAGAACATTTCTTTGCAAAACCCGAGTTATTAGGGAAAAGATTAAACAAGTACATGGGGAATTCAAATGAGATCGGATGCGTTCAGAGTGGTAGGGCTGTAAACATACACAGATACTTCAGAACAGCAAAAGAAGCTAACGGGTGTCTGGTACAATCATGTGTGTATGTGCATGTGTACGTGCCTGTGAGAGAGATTTCAATTAAATAAAAAGAGTTTGTGTTTAATCACAATTACACATTGCCTTCTCTGGTTCACTATTTCAGTTTAGAGGGGTACTAGTAAAGTGAAGCCTGGTCCTCATTCATATTCCACGTGATTCTAGTGAAGCTGGATCCTTTCCTGTGTAGGGGAGAAAAAGTAACAACTTTTTCTCAACCATTGCAAGGTTTGTGATTGAGGCACCTATAATAACAAGACTAACAAGAGAAAAGCATACAAGTTTATTTAATATAAGCTTTACATGACATGAGAGCCTTCAGAAATGAAGGCCCAAGGAAACAGGAAAAACTGTGGGTTTTTTGTTTGTTGGTTTGTTTTTTTTTGCTTAGGTTTAATGAAGAGAGAACAGTCATGTAGAAGTATGATTAGACAAAGGGGTATGATCTAAAAACAGAACTAACATGCAAACCAGCAATCCCACTACTGGATTTCTACCCAAAGGAAAAGAAATTGTTATATAAAAGATATCAGTATTTGTATGTGTATCGCAGCCTTATTCACAATAGCAAAGTCAAGGAACCAATCTAAGTGTCCAACAATGCTTGAATGGATAAAGAAAATGTGGTACATATACACTACAGAATACCATGCAACCATAAAAAAGAACAAAACCAGGCTCTTTGCAGCAATATGGATGGAGCTGGAGGCTGTTACCCTAAGAGAGCCAACTCAAAACCAGAAAATCAAATACTGCATGTTCTCCTTTATATGCAGGAGCTAAAAAATTGATACTCATGGACATAAAGATTGAAATAATAGACACTGGGGACTCCAAAAGAGGGAAGGAGGGGAGAGGGACAAGAATTTTAAAACTACCTATTTGGTACAGTATTCAATATTTGGGGAATGTGAGTACCAGAAGCCCAATCCCTACCAGTATGTGATAAACCCATGTAACAAACATGAACTTGTACCCCTGAATCTAAAATTAATAAATGCAATGAATTTAAAAATAAAAAATAAACTGAGAAGAACTTAGCAAATCCTGTTTGTTCAGATTTTTCTCTTTCTGCATCTTCAGAGATGAGGATATTTCTCTTTTTTTGGTTATAAAGTGGTCACCTCTGGAATAGGGACTCACGACCTATTTCAGGGAAAGAACAGCTATGTTTTATGGCCAGCTCTGGGGAGGAGTAAGGGAAAGGTAAGAGTACCTTCCTGCTTTTGTTGCATTTTCATATGCCAAGGCACCATATTTTGGTGTAGCTTGTCCTACCCTATTACTTATCCTAGAATATAGCAGACAGTCAAGTGTGGTGAACAGCACCCTAAATTTCTCTGATCACAGAGATTGGTCCAGAGGTGAACATGCGAGCCAGCAAGATATGAGGAAATTTTTGCTGAGATTTCCAGAAAGCCAGGTGCTCCTTCCCACCAGACTTGAGGGGACCTGCAGGCTGGAGTTGTCACAGACACTGATATACAAGAGGGCCAACATCTGCAAATGAAGTCATGTTAAAGAGAGAACAAGAGTCCTTACAGGATAAAAAGAAACTGGGTCTGGAAGCAGTGTTTGAATCTCTGTCTCCAAAAATGTCTAAACCATATTCCCCGTAGAATGATCAGTTATTTCCCAATAAACTCCCTTAAATTTTTTTAAATTTTAAATATGTGGGGTATAATTCAGTATTAAATACATAAGTGGTCATCGCAAAGGTAAAGTTTGGGCCTCCCTTTGGTCCCCACTTTGCCTGGTTTGAGGTCAGGTATGCTTATTGATATTATGTGCCCCCACCCCCCCATCCCCCCGCCCCTGGCAGTTTCTGTCTACTGCCAATCCCTTTCATACAGTGTTATGATAAATGTTTAGGGTCTGCTTATGAGTGAGAACATGTGGTACTCAGTTCTATGTTTCTGTGATAGATAACTGAGTATTATAGACTCTAAATCCATCCACATTGCTGTGAAGTTCAGAATTTTGTTCTTCTTTATGGCTGCATAATATTCCATCATGTATATGTACCACATTTTTTTAATCTAGTCTACTTTCAATGGGCAGCACAGTTGGTTCCAAGATTAAATTTTCTATGATTGATATCTAAAAGAATCCTAACTAATTTAGAATGCTTTACTGAAGAAGCTTCCAAGCTTCTCAAAACAACATTATTCTGAACAAAAAGAAAAGGAAGTACATATTAAGAGAAGTATCACCAGATTGCATAGTATTATAAAACAAATTAACAAACATTTGAAACCCAAATCAGTGATTATATGGAAAAAAATCAATTAAATTATCTTAAAGGCAGATCTCTTGACATTTTAGGCCAGTGTCCAAGTGAATGAAAGACAGTGAGAAGGGGATAGGAACATTAGACCACCAGCAGTAGTTTTTCAGGAATGATGGTGTGCAGTGCCAATGACCAGAAATGGGGAATAAACAGAATGCTGCAGTTTATGATGTGGCAAACTTGACATCAATATGGATAAGATTTGAGAACAAATCATTAAAAGACTGTGAGATCCTAGAAAGGAAACCAGTGATCACTTGGAGGCAGAAGAACATGAGGAGGAATGAAGTAGATCAGAACCAAAGTTAATTCTTTTACATTTTTCTTGTGGACAAGATAAAGATTTGCAGTCCAGAAAATAATAATGGATAAATGCTTATATAGTCAATGTGGTCCATGAGTATTGAATAAATACACACATACACACACACACACAATTTACTTCTTGAGTAGAGATGACTAGTTTTGTACTTTAGAATTTATACCTCAACACTTTCCAAAAAAATAAAAAAATTTTTATTATGGGCTGAGATAATAAAGGAATGCCTTATTATCTCTTTGATAGGATAAAAAAAACAATGGAAGACAAAGTTAGGGAAATAAAAAACAACAACTCCTCACTGACCACTTGCTGTATTCCAGATTCCATACCAAGTGGTATACATATATCAACTCTGTAAATACTTCCCCTCAAAATATTAGGTACATAGTATCATCCTACTTTATAGATGAGAGAAGTAAGACTTTAAGAGACTATTACTGACTTTAATAATGTCCCAAAGACAGAAATGTCAGAGACCAGTTTAAGCCCAGGTCCTACAACCAAAATTTGTGCTCTTATTGAAAAAATATGTTCCTCTTAAAATGGACATGCGTTTGTAAATAAGATAAAATATGTGTACTTTAATCCAAAAAGAGAAGCACTATACCTAAAAGGGGAGGAGGGACTTAAGAGAGACAGTGTAGAAAGATAACAATGTATTAAACATGTGTTAATAATTTTGGTTGACTTCAAGCTCAACAAAAATCAAGAGAAATATACAACTGCCAAAAAAATGATGCTACTCTGAATTGACCAGACCACATCTGCAATATAATGTATAATGTTTGAATCCATGGTTTAAAAAGCAAGTTGATATTCTTGAACATGCTCAGACTCCTTTAACTAGAAACTGAGTCATGAGGGGGAAAAAAAAGAGAGAATATGAGTTCAAAAAAGGAAATATACAGGTGCATTCTTTAAATGTGAGAGAGACTTTTAAGTAAAAGAAAGGTTGAAGTCATCCTACGTTGATTCAATGTGATTACAATGTGCTGATTTCAGCTTAAGGGACTGCAGATAGAAACTATTTTAACCTAATTCTTGATTTTACAGAAAAAAAAAATATGTGGCAAGAAATAATTTGTTCACAATCACATTACATTTTGGTAAACCTGAGACAAGAATTCATGTATCAAAAATTCCAGTTTTATAGGGAAGTTTTCTGCTGCATTAGACTTCTAAAAGGGAAAATAGATAACAGTATCCTTATTTAAAACCACCAACTCTTAACCTCCTAGTAAACAAGACCTAGGATTAAGAAAAAAGGTAACTAATTTAAAATAATTAATAAAAACAATGTTAATTGAGAGATTTTATCCTTAGGTGTTAAGTAATCCAATTCCATATTACTTTGTTGCTCCATTTTGAAAGAATAGCTCCTAACCAGTGTATCTTCACTAAGTTCTCCTCCTCAGATATTAGAAGTACTTGGTCTTTTCTACCTTTGCCCCTAGATTCAACATACCAAAATTATTCTTTTTTTCCCCCAGTACCAAAAGTTGTAGGACTGCCCTTCCTTCGAGGCCACTTCCAGGAAGTCAGCCTTCCAATCTGCTCCTAGTGTGGGAGTCGAGCAGCTGGGGGGAAGCAGCAATGGTGGCTCAGAACACACCCACTCAATGCCTCCCTGCTCCTGAACATCAGCTGTTGAGCGGGGGAATGAAGCCAGAATTATCACCAGCTGTTTCCCAAGCTGTTTTGGCAGAGATTCACAGAAGAATAGACTTCCCGGGCATATTCTTGAGTAATGTAACTGGAACAAAAGCTCTGTCTTTAGAAACATCCAATATAAAGAAGACATCAATGGGCTTGATCTCTTTATCTTCCAATCTCCGTACCCGAAAGCTAGTTCAAGCCCTCTCTAACCAAGTTTACAATCTCTACTATTTGCAACAGTCACCAACACTTTCATGATCCTATTTTCAATGTCTCCATGAATTTTGGTACTTTTTTTATTAGCTAAGACCAACTGAAATTGGTTTTGACATGAGTAGGAAGGAGTCAAAACAATTGAAATCACACCAGTTGGATTTTTTTTGTAGCCCCAGTATATTATACAAAGAATTACTTCGAACTTGACTAGAGAAATGTTATCCCCAAGCAATAAGTGGTATGCCAAATCGCAAAGTCATTTTCCAAAGTTGGCTTTATGTAACTTGGAGAAGATTGTAGGGCAGACAACTGATGGCTTAGGTTTTAATTGTAGTCAACCAAAACAAGAAATTGTATTTATTACAATGTTCTAATTATACATGCACCTCCACGTACATTGCTATGCTTCATGTACCTCATGCTATTTTTACAGAGTTGGGAAAAAATTTCCCCACATCAGGACAATCAATACATTAAATGATCATTCTTCCACATATAGACATTCATCTGAAAACACAGGTTACCTCGTCTTTTACAACAAAGAATACTTGAAAAGCAAAGCATGTTTAATAAAAGTCCATGCAAAAGGGAATCCAGTCAAGTAAAATGCAAATGTTGTACCTCAAGTTTATTGAGAAATCAGAGCTAAGAGAAATGTTAGTAACTCAAATTATTTTCCTTTGAGAGTTTTTCCAAAAGGATTCAAGATATCTCACATGTTTTAGTGCATGACTGTTTTCTTGCCAAATTTAACTTGAAATATTATATTCTAAATATACATGTCACATAATCATGAATATCCTTTCCCTTACTTGAATGAGGTCTGGCCAAATATTTTCCTGGCAGTTATTATGTCTATAAGAATATACTAGATATTATAGAGCTGGCCAAAAGATTAGTAGGCTAACTGCCATATAAGAATATGAAAATACTTATTTGATCAATATTAACAGACTTTAGGAAACAGTCTGTATAACATAGACATTATTTGACATCAGCCTTTCAAAAGCACTTACTGGTAGAAGGAAAAAAGGGGTTGCTTTGGCAAAGCACCACTATGAAGTTCATTTATCTCTTTATTTTATCTAATGAGGAAGAGGAAACTTAAACATGCAAAAATAAAAAGAAAGACTACACTCATTTTCACTAGAAACAAATTAGGGTTTCATTAAACAAAAGCACTTGCTATACTTATGCTCATTTCTTTAAAATGTTGATACTGTGCATCTGAATGTCTTCTATTTCTTTTAGTAGCCTGATAGCACCAGCAAGGACCTTTGCTATAATGTTAAATAGAAATGATGAGAGCACAAACTCTAGCCTTGTTTCAAATAGTGGCAGAAAGTATTCAATCTGACTATGTGTAATTTTTGTAGATTCCATTTAACAGACTGAGGAATTTCCCTTCTATTCCTAGTTTACTGAGAGGTTGTTTTTTTAAAAAAACAAACAAAACAAAAAAAACATGAATCAATATTGAATTCTGCCAAAAGATTCTTCTTCGTCAATTGAAATGATCATAAGATTTTTCTCGTTTAGTCTATTAATATAGTTAATTATATTGACTGGTTTTTAAATGTTAATCTAGCCTCCTATTTCTGGGATAAACTCCACTTGGTCAGGATGTGTTAGTCTTTTAATATAATGTTGCATCTATGTTCATGAAGGATATTGCCCTATACTTTTTTTTAATTTTAACTTACAATATCTTTCTCTGGTTTTGCCATCAGGGTAATGCTGGCCTCATAGAATAAGCTGTAAAGTGTTTTCTCTTTGTATTCACTATATATTGCTGCCTAATAAATTACATAAACTTAGTAGCTAAAACTAGCACAGCTTCTGCATAGAGTCTCATAAGGCTGAAATCAAGGTGTCAGCCAGTCTTTTTTTTCTTGTTCTGCTTCCGCCTCCTGTTCTTCTTCTTCTCCTTTTCCTTCTTCTTTTGCAATCCTTTTATAACCAACAAACCATTCTTAGCTAGAGTACCATACAAAAATAGATCTCATGCTATATTTGACCTGTGGGCTGTAGTTTGCTGACCTATGGTCTAACACTCATTTTGCTCCACAACTAAGGTAATTCCCAGTTTAGAACTCTCCTCAATATTCCATGTGTTAAAAGTTTTTCTTCCATTTTGGCCATGGCAACCCGGTTGATTCCCAGCCACATGAGGTCTCCTGGATTATCTGTGGGAATCCTTCTAGCAGATCTTTACTTTGCCTTGTGTGGTTTCTTCACATGTGAAGCATGATAAATGCTCAGCTGAAGACTTACACTCCAGATCTAAGGCTCTCTCTATGCAGCTCTCTTCTCTTCAGCACTCTGCTACACAGTCTAGCTACTGTGGCCACTGTAAACTCTGTTTCCTCAACTTGCAGAGACCATTGAGATTTGAGGGGCCCTGGATTGCAGCATTTCTCATGCAGTACAAAGCTGAAATTGTTCTTTCAGGTCTCATTCCTCAGAGTCACCTGCTTTCTGATATCTAAATCAATCTTTTTCATATATTTTTGTTTGGGTTTTTTCAATTGTTTAGGACTGGAGGATAATTGTCATCCCTGTTACTCCTTTAAAAAATTCTTAGCTGGGCTCGGTGGCTCAGCCTGTAATCCCGCACTTTGGGAGGCTGAGGTGAGTGGATTACCTGAGCCCGCGGGTTTGAGACCCGCCTGGGCAACTTGGTGAGACCTCATCTTTACAATAAATCAAAAAATCAGCCGGGCGTGGTAGCACATGCCTGTAATTCTGGCTACTCAGAAAGCTGAGGTGGAAGGATCGCCAGAGCCCAGCAGGTCAAGTGGCCACTGCACTCCTGTCTGGGCGACAGAATGAGACTCCAACTCACAAAAAATATATATATATTCTTAACAGTCTTTAACATAATCAAGCCAAAGTGCATAGTAGCAAGAAATAATAAATCTAACCTTGTAGCTTCTTTTATTGAATATTTTTAAAAGATGGGATCGTGCTATGTTGCTCAGTCTGGACTTGAACTTTTTGGCTCAAATGATCCTTCTACATCATCCTCCCAAGTAGCTAGGACTACAAGCATGTGTAAAAATTGTACTCTAGAAAAACAGAGTCTTAAAATTATTCTTTAGACCATCACTTTATAAAATAAGCATCATCTAGTTTTCTTTTTACATATTTTTAACTTATGCCTCAAAAACTTTTATAAAAATATTAGTGCTTTAACATATATGCAATTTTTTAAAGTCTAGCTTTCTAGATGAACTTTTAAAAAATAAATTATCCTTAAAAATGTAATAGCTCTTTGAAACTTTGCTCAATCACATAATTTTTTAATTTGAAACTTATATTATACTAGTGTACTCCAAGCTTGATTCAAAGCTAATTGTGGTCTGCCAAACAGTGATATGAGAAATTATACAGAGAATTCATATAATTGTGAATGTGTAGAAGCCAGTTATCAAGTGGTAATAACTGTACTCATTTTCCTAAGAAAAATATTAGTTTTAATAATCATCTTTCCTATAAATTCAAATGACAAGTGGACATAACAAAGGTCTTTGAGTACATTAACATTTACAAGAAGCTTAGATGTCCAGTTTTTAATGTTGAACAAGTTTTATAAATAATAAGATGCAAGAATATTGTAGTTACCAATTAAAAATTATTTACATTATTTAGGCAATAAATTAAGTAATTAAATAATTGTTCCAGTTTTAATTCCACACTTTTCCAAATATCAGTTCTTAATTTGATAAACTCTAAGTGATCTTGGTTTAAAACACACGTTCTTTCCACATGATAGATAGATATTAATCTACAATCCATGTTCAATGAAACAAGCATTCAGAACAGTATTTCCAAGACTGTTGGAAAAGTACAGAGATTCTTCCATCTTCTTTAAAACAAATACCGCTGAAAACCAGGACAAATATATTTCAAGACTGCTGGTTAAAGGGTATGGGCATAGAAGTGAGAAATTGGCCATATAAACTTTGAAAACTGGTTTTCACGTACTCTACTACCTCAACCAGCTTAGGAAAGAAGTCCAGTTCTTCCTGGTACTGGTGAGAAACGTTCATATAAAATGGGCTACTATTTTTTATCTTTAGAGGATAACATTTTTTGAAAGTTCAGCAAGTAATTTTGGAAGAATGGAAAAGATGGTATCATGTGACAAGGAATTTTTAATATTTTCCAAAATTGCAAGCTTTCCATAACAGCCAGGTATTAAATGCATCAGTATGACAATAACTGAAACTTTTTAGGTTCAGTGAAATGTGAATATGATATCTGCCTTTCAGAAAAAGAAACTCTTAGATTTTTATCCTCTAATAAAAAGCCTTTACAATCTTTCATTATAATTGGGCTGTTTTAAAAGCACTGTCACTCAGCTAATTCCCTGTCACTTGCTACGTTTAAAATTTCCTCCAATAACATGAAGATAATTTAACGTAAAACTTATTTTTAACCCGAAAATAGTCCAGACACACTTCCCATCTGGAAATATTAATCAGATTTGGGGGCAGAGTTGTTGGGAGGTGGAGACTGCATACCATAACAGTATCTGACTCATACTTGAGTCCATGGCTTCTGGAGGAAACAAGTTGAATTTTCTCAGGAAACATATGCTCAAGCACCCCATTCACAGCACGCACCCTGGGGCCTAAATATGTTTTCTGGTTGATTGTAAGCAAAAGAAACGTTAAATATTATTGGCGGTGATGGAGTAGTCAAAAGCAACTTTTACTACAATGTTTTGCATTTTTCTTATATAATTTACTATTTATTAGTTATTTTACCTTTTATTATTCACCTGTGTTTTTTTGACACCTGTACATTCCTTCAAATGCTCTTGAAATCAAAATTCTCATCCCAGCTACTTCTGTGTTGATCAACTCCCTATCTGCTTTGACTCCTTTTACTTAGATCCAATCTGACAGCACCTGGCCAAATACTTATTGCTTGTTTCCCTAGGGTTTCACTGGTGCCTTGGGAACCTTTTGACGCCTGCCCATTTTCAATTCAGAAGTCCATGGGCAACCCGTGACCAATAAGAGAGGAGAACCAATATATAAATGCTTCTTCTTTCCTCCTTGAGGATGGGTGATTCAGAGATGCATCGCATAAGGCTTCAAGTGAATATTTAATCAGTTGAACTATGAAATAATACAATGCCAATATTAGGCTTAAGGCAGGATGCAAAGAAGCAGAATAGAAATTGAATCTGAAAACATTCAATAGATGTCATGAGTCCATTGTTATATGGCCTCTAGCATCAAAGTACTTTTCATAACTCCCCTCCCCCAGGCCCCCAAACAAATATTTTTGCTTCCTGAAGGAACCAGTTGGGTTTTCTATTTTCTCAGGATTGTCAAGACAGATTTCTGTCCTCCCAGACTCTGTGGTCTCCTGATTAGAGAAATATCGGCAAAAGAAGAAGAGGAAGAGGAAGAGGAAGAAGATGAAGAAGAGGAGAAGGAGATCAGCAGCAGCATCTAGGAAACACGAACATGTAACAGAAATTTCCTGTGATGGTAACACAGAGCGAAGCCCCAAATTGACATCTATAGGAAGCTGTTCCCCATTTTCCTAAAGGAGCAATGCTGTTCTTACTAGTATTTGTTTCTCAGGGGCCCCTGTTTCAGAATGCTGGATTTGTCTGGCATCTTCTCAAACTGTCTTTATTCCCACTGAGTGATGGTAAGAACAAAGTGCAAGAAGCTGCGCTTGAAGATTGTGAGGCAAAACTGAAAACATTCCCAATGGGCTGCACCCAGATCCTACTGATACAGAGATGTATCACAAACATTCTTCAAAACTCCCGTTCACGAGGTAGCTCGATTCTTCTAGGCTACAGAAAACTTTTGAGACCCTGTGTATATTTTCTCCAAGATTCTCTGTTCTGGGTTGAATTGTTATTGACCATCCAAGGGGTGATTAAGTTAAAAGAAGGTCCATAGAATGGGCTCTAATCCAGTATAACCAAGAAGAAAAAAGGGACACCAGGGATGTGCCACATGGAGGAACAGCCATGTGAGGTCACAGCAAAAAGTCTGTCATCTGCAAGCCAAGAAGAGAGGCCTCAGGAGGACGCAAACCTGCTGACACTTTCATCACAGACTTCTAGTCTCCAGAATTGTGGGAAAATTAATCTCTTGTTTAAGCTACCCAGTCTGTGGTGTTTTGTTCTGGAAGCCCTAGCCCACAAAGACAGTTCCCCTGGGTGAAGGTCCCTGTAGGCCACGCAGGACTTGCTGTTCCCGGAACATGGCATGCCTTTCCTAACTACCTGCTGTTGCACACGATGTTCACACCAGCAGGAAACCCACCCTCATATCCTCACATATCCAAATTCTACTCTCTTTCTGTGAATGAGAAAACTCTTCCATTGGTAAGCTAGTAAGTGTAAACTTTTATAGACCTTATGAGATTTTTGTTATAATTTTAGATTCAAAGGGTACATGTGCAGGTTTGTTACATGTGTGTATTGTGTGGTAAAGTTTGGGATTCAATTGAGCCTGCCAACCAGGTGGTGGGCATGGTACCCAATGAGTGGTTTCTCAAAATTTACCTCCCCACTCCCTCCTTTAGGATTCCTTAGTGATGAGGAAATTTAATAATACCTATTAAGAGTCTTACAATGTATGTCCTGGGCTACAGCAGCTCTACTTTCTGAAACTTATCCTGACGAAAGTATTAAAGATATGTACAAACATTAAGCCATGTGAATGCTCATCAAAATACATTTTTTAGGCCAGACATAATAGCTCACACCTGTTATCCCAGCACTCTGGGGGCTGAGGTGAGAGGATTGCTTAATGCCAGGAGTTCGAGACCAGTCTGTGTAACACAGTGAGACCCTGTCTCCACAAAAAAATAAAAAAAGAAATTAGCCTGGCATGGTGGTGTGTGCCTTTAGTACCAACTACTTGGGAGGCTGAGGTTGAAGGATTGTTTGAGCTCAGGAGTTCAAGGCTGCACTGAGATATGATCATGCTACTGTGCTCCATCTTGGGTGACAGAAGCTGACATTGTCTCTGAAACAAACAAAATATATGTATAGTTTTATATATAAACTATATATATAAAACTATATTTATATTTTATATATATATAAACTGTATATATAAAACTATATATATTTTTTGTTTCAGAGACAATGTATATTTGTATATATGTGATGGATATTATACATACAACTAAATTGTTGATAATGTATATTTTTTCAGAACTATTTCTATATGAATATATGTATTAAAATCAGAGGCAATATATATATAGTTTTTAGTAGTGTAAAACTGGCAATACTGAAATGACCAACAGGATGAAGTCATTAAAATAATGTTTTTGTATATTAATGGAGAAACATGCTAACTAAATAAAATATGTAGCATTAAGTAGAAAAGTAAGTTATATAAGATAATTTGATTTTAATACATATATTCATATAGAAATAGTTCTGAAAAAATATACATTAAGTTATCAACAATTTAGTTGTATGTATAATATCCATCACATATATACAAATATACATCAAGTTATCAACAAATATGATAGTTGCTTGGTTGACATAAGGTTTTATTTTGTTTTTACTTTTCTTGATATTGAAATTTTATCTCAATAAGCACTTGTTGCTTTTTTAAAAAAGTTGTTTTGCTTTGCAAAAAATATACGAATATTTTTTATCTTTCAAGTCCAACTTTATTCACTAATGCATTTTAAGCAAATATTATTTATAGCTTACTACATATCAAACACTTTTGTAAGTACTTGAACTAGAAGTCAACAAAAATTCCACCATAATAAGGTTTACATTCTAACATGGGGGATAATAATAATAAGCATAATAAATAAATTATACAACACATTAGGAAGTGATACATGCTATGGGAAAAACAAAATGATGAACAGGATAAAGGGAATTAGAAATACCAGGATCAGGGTCCAGGTTAAATTACTGAACAGAGTGGTGAATCCAACCCTATTGAGAAGGAAAGATATGGGCAATAATTTGAAGGATGTAAAGGAAGATATCTGAAGAAAAAGCATCCCAAGCAGGAAGAACAGTGTCAAGTTGAAAGCATGTCTATCTGTTCCAGGAACATCAAGAAAGGTGTGGTTAGAGAAGCAGCACTTTGGAAAAGTATTAGGAGAGGAGATAAAGAGGTAAGCAGGAATAGAAGATCACATAGACCTTCGTGGATCATTGCAATAGTTGGTTTGACATCATCTTACAGTCCCAAAAGAGTCTGGCTACTGATTACTGGATTGTGGGGGGGGCGGGGGGAATGATTAGGAATACCTGTGGCAAAATCATCACAGGATTCCAGGAAAGACATGATATAGCACAGCCCAGGAGGTAGCAGAGGAGGCACTACCAAGCTGGTAGACTCTGGATGTTTTTTTCCTAACTTTTTAAACTTAAATTTTCAAATACAGAGAAAATTTAAAAAGAAAATACAGTGACTATCTATATATTTACTACTAAAGTCTGCAATTAAAATTTGATATATTTGCTTTATCACATATTTATCCATCATTATTTTTATGTTTTTTCAAAGTTACAAACATCAGTATACTCCTCTCCCCTCACAAATACTTTTGCATGCACATAGCAAAATTCAATATTTTTTACAGTATTTTTTTTTTTGAGTCAGAGTCTCACTCTGTCGCCCAGGCTGAAGTGCAGTGGCACTATCATGGCTACCACAGCCTTGACCTCCCGGGCTCAGGCGATCCTTCTGCCTCAGCCTTCCAAGTAACTGGAACTACAGGCCCGTGCCACCATGCCCGGCTAATTTTTTTTTATTTATTGTAGTGACGTAGCCTTGCCAAGTTGCTCAGGCTGGTCTTGAATACCTGGACTCATCAGGCAACCCTTCGCCTCCACCTCCCAATGTTCTGGGATTACAGGCGTGAGCCACTACACCCAGCAACAGTATTTTTTGAAAGTTAAATTTATCTAAAATGAAATGCACAAGTCTTAAACGTACCATTTGATAAATTCCAACAAATACATACATTAGTGCAACTAAATCCTTATGATACAGAGCATTACTATAACCCCAGGAAGTTCCCTCAAGTCCCTTTCAGCCATTCCCTACCTACATGCCCAAAGCAACCATCATTTTAATTTTTCTCACTAAATATTAGTTTTGCCTATTTTAGAACTTCATGTAAATGAAATAATGCAGTATGTGCTATTTTTGTAAGTACTCTTAGTAAAGTTTTCGACACTCATCTATGTTGTTGCATACCAGTAGTTCTTTCTTGTTAGCACTAAATAATTGCCCATTGTAAGAATAATCCTACAATTTGCTCATAGTCTTTCCTATTGTTGAGTATCTGGACAGTTTATAATTTGCAGCTGTTATGAATAAAGCATTACGAGCATTTTATACAGGGGTTTTAGTGGATATATATTTTCATTTCTCTTTGGCAAATGCATAAGAGTAAAACTGCTAGCTCAAAGGATAAGTACATGTTTTATAAGTATATGTTTTATAAGAAACTGCCAGATATATTTTCAAAAGTGTTTGTACCATTTTACATTCCTACTAACAGCATAAAAGTTGCTCTAAATCCTTGCCAATATTGGTGTTATCAGTCTTTTTAATATTAGCCATCCTAGTGGGTACATAGTGGTATCTCTATGTGTTTTCAGGTACATTTTCCTGCATTTATTTTCAAGGTCATTTTTCTTTTTGAATCCTTGCCAGAGCATTGCAGGTCACAGTGTTTCTCTCCTCCCCCCGCCAATCTACTTGCATTTGTTAGCATTTAATGAATGTAGTTCATCTAGTCTCTTTTCACCTACTGTCTCACATTATCTAATTTTTGTATTATAATAATTCTTGTTTCTCCAGTAAGATTATATGTACCTGGAGTGTGGAAGTGTCATTCTTCTTCTGTGTGCCCTGTAATAATTAACACAATACTGGGCTCAGAATAGCCATTCCACAAATGCTGGTGGATGGGACACAATTAGAAAACAATGATGAAGATGAACAAACTGTGGTATATCCATATAATGGAATGCTACCCAGCAATAAGGAGTGAGCTAACAAGTCATGCAAAGACAGGGATGAATCTTAAGTGCATATTGGTACGTGAGATGAGATGCCAGCCTTAAAAGGCTACATACAATATGATGCCGTTTACGGGGGGGGGGGGGCAAAAAAATGGGATTTATTTAATTAAAAAATTGTGTAATTATTCTTAAAAG
>CAUYQG010185377.1:0-12289 GCA_963574415.1 Tarsius wallacei
GTTGTGGATTTATTTTCCAACCAGAGGGCATGGTCAAGTCTTTATTTTTTTATTAAAAAATATAGTTTATTTAGAAAGTAAATTAGAGAGAGAGAGAGAGAGAAAGAGAGAGAGACAGAGAGAGAGAGAGAGAGAGACTTCACCTCCCCAAGGTAGAGGAAGGGGCCAAAGCCAGGAAACATGGCAGCCATAGCTCAAAGAGTCACATAGATACACTAGAGTTTAACAAAGCAATGGTCAAGGCTTAACTTATTCGGTGCTGCCCAAAGCCAGCTTAGGAAATGGGAAGTCATCTGTCAGATGTTATCTAGTAATAAAAATTAAAATGATTAATGTATAAAACATAAAACTCAATTTTAGAAAAGGTCATTGAGATGGTGATAAAAAAAGAAAGAGAGTGGAATTTCCAGATAGATTCTGAAGGGTCTTGTGACTGATTTAAGGTCCCATTAGCCTCATGGGGCTCTAATCAAAGGCTTTGGGCTAAAAGTAAATCTGAGCCTCAGGAGTGAGAGTTCTTACAGGGGTAGGAGAAATTCCGTCAGTGCTTTGTAGAAATGTCCCCCAAAATGGAAGGCTCTTCTCACACATGGTGGGAATTATCACAGTCACAGTATTTTGCACAAACATGCTTAGGGTCAAAGTGTAAGAGTTTTCCTCTGTGGTATCTATTTGAGCTCCCAGACACATCCTCCTTTCTAGCCTCTGGTGTTTAGGAAGCAACTAGAGACCCAGCCTCTACTTAGAGGGCTTCCCATGATGGTCATATTTTATCAGGAGTCCCATTCACTGCAAATAAGTCACCTCCAGGGAAGCTAGAAGCATTACTAACTTCCTACTTCATAGGGAACAAAGTTCACCATGATGCAATACTCCTGCTGCCTCTTTCACCACTGAACCTCAGAAATGCATCATTCTAGAAGGTTTCTGCTCACACTGGGCAGCTCCATCTGCCTCCCTTCAAGTGACGAAAGGCCTTAGGTTCGGTGAGCAACTCGGGGAGACAAGAGCACCCTCCATCCTGCTTCGGGCTGCCAGCTGTCCAGTTGACATTGTGCTCACTGCTCTTAAATGTTATCCCCCAAAAGTGGTACAATCATGTTTCTGAATTCTGAGGGCTCTTGCTGATTAGCTCACTTAATAGGTCCAGAGGCAGTTGGCAGAATATCACTGTTGGTGAATGCAGTTGACTCACCATCTATGAGTCTGAAAATTCAAATGTGGTTGATTCTATTTTCAGGGAGTTGGAGGGGACTTGTGGCCTCTTTACACTTGGGAATGAAGTTCTGGGGTTCAGGGCTTGTGATCAAGTCAATATCATCATGTGTTCATTTGTCTCTCACCTCTATGGCAGCCATTCTTTTTTTTTTTTTTTTTTATTTGGAGTAACACTCTGTAACCCAGACAGGAGTGCAGTGGCCGCTCCCGGCCACCGCAGTCTCGACCTGCTGGGCTCCGGCGATCCTTCCACCTCAGCCTTCCAAGTTGCTGGAACTACAGGCGCACACTACCATGCCTGGCTAATTTTTGATTTATTGTAGAGATGAGGTCTCGCCAAGTTTCCCAGGCGGGTCTCGAACCCACAGGCTCAGGCAATCCACTCACCTCAGCCTCCCAAGGCACAGGATTACAGGCTGAGCCACCGAGCCCGGCTGGCAGCCATTCTTAAAAAAATAACTTGAGAATGAAGCAAAGTCGCATTTAAACCTCATAATGATGAAAAGGCATTGATGCTCATCCTTCTTTGGAGGCTCAAGCATGGAGGCCCAGGGAGGAGGAGGTCTTTAAGCTCTTGCCATTAAGAAATGGAGACCCTTCGAGACCCGCCTGGGCAACTTGGTGAGACCTCATCTCTACAATAAATCAAAAAATTAGCTGGGTGTGGTAGCGCATGCCTGTAGTTCCAGCTACTTGGAAGGCTGAGGTGGAAGGATCGCCGGAGCCCAGCAGGTCAAGGGTGCAGTGGCCAGGAGCGGCCACTGCACTCCAGTCTGGGCAACAGAGTGAGACTCCAACTCAGAAAAAAAAAAAGAAATGGAGACCCTAGGACTCAAGCAGATTCTGTTTGGGCCCCGAGTATAACCTCTGATTAGGTCCAGCTTTCATCTGCTAGTATCTGCACCTTTGTGCTTAAGGGCCTTTTCTGGTATCAGAACCCCAACCTAGCTGGGCAGGACTGGAAGTATCTAGAGAATTAGGATACTTCAGCAGCAGCCATCACTCAGTGACCGGCAGGGTTTGGTGCATACATACCTCAGCCCCTCAACCTGGTAGGGACAGCACTGGGATTCATGTGCCCCGATTGCTCCCAGAGGTCCCAGAGGATTGAGCATGTCCACAGTTGTAGCCTGCTTGCCCTTTGAGGGTCCTTTGGTGGCTGCCTTTCCTTCTCTGTCCTCCTCCCTTGCTCCTCTTCCTGGGTCTTCTGAACAAAGTATCCCAGTTGCGTTCAAATCTTTGCATCGGGGATTACTTCTAGGGTAGCCCAAACTAAGACATGGAGCTTTTGACCCCAAGTTCCATATTTGATCTGGTCTTTTCCTGTGTGTGCTGGTTTGGGGCTTTCTGGAAAATCCACCAGAAATCTGATCTACCAGACAGGCATATCTCTCCTTCTAGAACTGGGCTGTCTCCATTACTGTGTGGGGACTAGAGAGAATGCTCCATCCACTCACCTACCTGCTCCACCTGGATTTGTGCTACTACTGCCTGGGTGGTTGTCTCAGCTGGGTTCCCAAAAGGCAGCCTCTGGCTTGGAGTTTCATGTGCAGAGTATTTATAATGAGTCAGTGGGATCCATTGGGGTGGGGGCTGGGAGGGAACCAGGAGAGACAGAGGGAGATGCTGGGCCCCAAGGCGGCCTTGACCAACCCTGTGGTGATCCCCACACCTGGGGCAGTCCCCAGAGTCATCTCGGTTGGGATGGAATGGCCAGGCACTTGTAGACTCTTACCTGTCATAGCCACCCCGAGAAGGGCCAGGGCCTCAGAAGAGGTGCTCCCTGCAGCTGAGTTGACCGTGAAGAGGCTGACAGCTGAGGCATTTTGTGGTCTACACACCCAGCAGCAGGCCAGCAAGCCCCATGGCACTGCAGCGTCCACCTGAGGAGTGATCCTGGGTCCTGGGTTCAATCCCACTTCCCTGCACCCACTGAGGGAAGAAGCATTCCAGACCCATTCTGTGACTCTCCACCCTCCAGAGAAGAGGCCAAACTCAGCCTAGAAGTGCTGCTTCTACCTGGTAAACTGCTCCTCATCCTGCAGGGTGTGGCTTAAACATCACCTCTGAGGCAGGGGGAACACACCCTCTAGCCAAGGCAGAGGAATTGCTGTGATCTCGGGGGTGCATACTCCTGACGCTATGACAACACATTGTGTTGTGTTTGCATCTGTGTCTGGTCTACCCCCAGCCCTGGAGATTCCTTGAGGACATCCATGGTGCCCCAGGATGAGGCATGGTGATTGTCAAATAAATATTGGCTGTGCTGTTCCAGGGGAAAGACCTTTAAATGTGCTGCTCCAGAGGAAAGACCTTTAAATGAGATCTAAGACCAAGAGTGATTCACATGCCCATGACAACTGTGACTGGAACTGAAAGGAGGTGGGAAGGCCATTTGGTGTACAACTTTACGTGAACTTCTGCCCCTGGGCTCCTGGAGCCACCTGGTATACTGCCACAAGGAGTCCCACGTGCATGGGATGTGTGCGACCCCTGGCTCCAGGAAGATCCTTAACTGATGACGGGAGCAGCACTGAGCCTGACTCATACCCCAGGTCCTCTTTGGGGTCAGTCTAAGGCTTCTCTCTAGGGAATGGCCCGAGACGGCCCATCTTGGCCTCCCCACCTTCCCTGCTCTTTTCCCTGCCTTGTTTGGACTCTGCTTCTGGAGAACTCACTCAGGACTCCCAGAGTGATAGATTGACTAAAGAACTGTGGAATATGTACACTGACTGCAGCTGAAAAGAAGAGCCCAGGACACACGTCTGTGTGGAAGAGCAAACTGAAACATAACAGTGAAGCTCAAATGCCATTGAAGGTCAAGACTCTGCAAAGCCAGTGCAGTGGCTCAACGCCTGTCACCCCAGCACTTTGGGAGGCCAAAGTGGGACAACGCTTAAGCCCAGGAGTCAGAGATCAACCTGGGCAACATAGCGAGATCTCATCTCTACAAAAAAATGAAAAAATTATCTGGGTTATGATGGGCATGTGAATTACTCTTGGTCTTAGATCTCATGGTGGCGTGCACCTGTCGTCCCAGCTACTTAGGAGACTGAGTCAGGAGAATCGTCTGAGCCCATGAGGTTGAGGCTTCAGTGGCCGTGAGTGTGCCACTGCACTCCAGCCTGGGTGACAGAAGACAGAGTGAACAGAGTGAGAATACAACTAAAAATAAATAAAGAATACAAAGAGCAATGTTATTGGAAAGTGAGGAAGTGTGTTCCCCAGCACCTCAGCCCTCCAGCCCCTGCTCGTGTGTTCCTACCCTGCACTCTGTTCCTGCTGTTGTGACAAGCCTGACTTCCTCCATGTTTCCCAGGAGAGCAACTGCTCATCCACCACGGTTCCCGCTCACCAACTAGCCAAGTCTTTTGGAAAACAGCACAGCATTTTGTATGCACCAGGTGACCGCTGGTCAGCTTAAGAGAGTGCCACCTGCCCAGTTCCCTGCCATGAATCCGAGTGAAAACATTTCATACAATGAGTGAAGCTTAGCACCCAGAGCAGGCCTCCTGGCTGGCAGGGGAAAGGAGTGTCAGGCTGGCCCTGAAGTGGAGGGTCCTTCTAGAAAGATGGGTGGAAAAGGCTTCTGCCAGATGTAGTTGCCTGGAAAGCATCACATGGGGAGTGTGGAGACTATGAAAAGAAAAGAAAGGGAGTCAGGAAGGAGGATGGTGAATAGTATGTGGCCGGGAAGGGGGGAAGAGGAAGATGCAAAACATTTGGAAGCTCAGGCCTCCAGGACCATGTGACCTGGGGAGAGGACAGGAAAGAGGGGAAGATGCGAAGCGCGAACTTGAACCTTCAGAGGATGGAAGACATGGTCCAGCTTCTTGTTGGGAAGTCATCAGTGCGCAGGGTACATTTGCTGATCCTGGGCCAGTCTTTGGCCCAGAGCTCAGCAGGCTGTCATATTATTCTCGGAGATGAGAAATAACCTTTTCTGATATGTGGTATCATTTTGGGCAAATGTGTTTGCTTTTAGGAGGATTGTTTCTGGCTAGAATTGTGAGGACAAATTGTAAAACAAGGTGCAATGCATCTCTCTGTGTAAAATGTTGACATCTTCTTCAGAGGAAATGCTGAGAAACTGCAGAAGAGAAAAACAACTTTGATCAAACATTCTCAGTGCACCAAATGCTGGTCTAAGCCATCACCATGAGCCTTGACTCATGCCCTTCTCACCCAGCCCAGAGGGGGCTTCTGCTGTTTTCCTCATTGTACAGATAAGAAATCTGATGCTTCCTTGCCAAGAGAGCTCACAAGCTTCAGTCCCCCACGTATGGAGTTTCTCAGGATTTTTGGATGAGAACCCACAGTAAGAAATACATTTTCCATCCTGACACAGATGCACATGGTTTATAACAGAAACAGAGGTTTTTCAAGATAGTACATGCTTTCCTATGTGAGATGCCCTGAAAGTTTCTATTCTTTTCCTTTCCTATATGTTTAATGAAATAAATTGCTATCACACTCATTCATAAGCCAACTATTGAAATCTGAGAGGCATCCACTAGGATTTGTTATAATCTGATTTTATCCCTTCAAAATCAATGCTCACAGGGAAACTGTGAATTTTTTAAAAATCAAAATCACAATCTGCCCTCTATTATTTCATTCACCCATCCACTCACCCATCCATTCACCTATCTACCTACCCATCTATCACCTAACCATCCACCATGCATCCATCCACCCATCCACCCACTCATCCATCCACCCATCCACCCAGCCATCCATCTGCCTGCTTGCCTAACCATCCATCCATCCATCCATCCATCCATCCATCCATCCATCCATTCATCCATCCACCCACCCATCCATTCACCCACCCACCCATCCATCCACCCACTCATCTATCCATCCACCCATCTACTCATCCATCCACCCATCCACCCATTCACCCATCCATCCATCCATCCACCCAGCTATCCATTCACACAAGCATCCATTCAATAAACACTTATTATCACACAGACTTATGTTCCAGGCTCCTCATTACAGAAGCCGATGCCATCTTATCAACTCTCTGCTCCCAAGATGGGAAAACTCAAATCATCAAACTTTGCAGAAAATCAGCAAATGGCAGATATATATCCTGGATACACCCAAGGAGCAATTACAGATGATTCCAAAATTAACATATTTGGGCAACCCCCAATCTTCTACCTGCAGAAATATAAAATCTTCCTTCTGACAATCAATCGCAAAGACAAAGAAACATGCAAAAGTTGATAAATGCCAGTCACTGCAGCATTCCAAGGGGTCGGTATGGGAGGTCTCACCCAGCATGAGAAATGAAACGGTGAAATGAGCATTGAAATCACACACGCCCAGAGCGCTCACACGCCTCACTTCTGAGTGTTGAGAGTCCTGCTAACCGTGACCACAGGCTGTTTAAAATTACACCGTTTGCCTTATTTAATTTTCTTCTTCAGTCATAAATATTAATTAAGTGAAGCCACATAGAGCCTGCATTTCAATCCTCACACTTCCTGAGGACCATAAGCAATTAGGAGCCCCAGCAATTTAAGTACTAGCTGGTGCTTCAAGTCAGCCCTGTGACATCTGCTTTTTTCTTCTTAAAATTAGGTCTGATTTGTTAAATCTCAGTGGTTTCTTCTTCCTGCCTAATTTCTCCCAGCCTGTGGGTGTTCTCCATTTTATTTCTCTTCTTACAAATAGAAGGACAGAAGGCCTGCTTGTTTTCTCTAAAACACAATGCAGAAGAGTATATGTTTTGATTAATAAAATAAAACAAATTATAAAGGACCAGAAATGTCTGTGTGCAGCATATTAATTGTCTGATAGCAATGACCACACTTCTCAGTGTTTGTTTAGAATTGTTTTATGTCAAAAACAGACAAAATTGTTGTAAAAAAACAATTACAATCATGATTGTTAACAGCTGGGTGTGTAAACTTCAAAGTTTTTCCATGTAGTGACAGGGTCAGGGTTACTTTTACAAAAATTAAATCAAATTACTCCTATACTCATTAATTCTCTACTCATATTCCGCAGCAATAAAATCCTCCCTTATAAAATGATTATACTTGCTATATGATTTCATGGAGGTTTATATCATTCTTGATAACAACTGGATGATAATAAATAATGTTGAGTTATTGTTTAATTATATTCCTCCAGAGTTAAGATCAAACACACACACACAAATACACACAATTCCAATAGCCTCAACACTTTACCTACGAGCATTTCCTTTTATTTTAGGATTCAGCTCACTTCTCCATCTCACTGACAGAATCTCTATGGGGAACAAGGAGAAAACCATAAGGTGTTTCCAGGTCACAATCTGAGTCAGAGGACCTGGGCTGCAATCAGAAGAGCTGGGTGAGCCCCCTCAACGTCTCTTGCCCCAACCTAACAAGACGATGAACTCCCTCTTGCAAAAGGCTGCATGAACCGTCAAGTCTGATGAAAAGATCAGCCCCTGCCTGACATTCTGTCTTCTAAGAGCTCAATCACTGGGGGAAGGAGCCTACGAGGGGACACTTGGGAAATGAACACAAAGAAAGAATTCTGTATTTCTCAACTTCACATGTAAAAAGGAAGCAGAGAGTGAAAGAAAACAGGGAAGCAGTCATAAAGCCACCCCCTCTGGATTTCTACCCAACAGGGAGGCCTGAGGATGGGGGAGTGAAAGTCAAGTTGGAGAGCCAGGACTCCCTCAGGATCCTGACCTCATGATTAGCATCTACTTAGCACTTGATTTTGAAGACTTAGAAGAATGGATTTGCCAGGTGTCACACTTAAAGGGCACAGCTGAGCTCTCAAGAAGTGGAAAGGTGTAGAGGAATTCACATAGACTCCTCGGGGGAATAGTATGCATCACCTACATTGTAGTTTTCCATATAGTACATATGTTGTCCATAGTCAATGTCACATATTTTAATCTTTTAGACTAACAGAGGCAACCTATGGGATGTTTTAGTAGCCAGGTGTAAAGGGACAACTGAAAAATAAGTTGGTGCTTTCTATCTAGGCCACCCAGGGGTCTCAAAGCAGCTCAGTTCAATTCCTCACCGGTTTTATTATCCCCAATCCACATTGCTTTTCAACCACACACTGATTAATACTTGGTCTAAAATTATCAGTGTTTTTACATTCACTCTTGCTGTGCTTTTACAAATATGGTAGAAGTTAAAAAGAATTTGCCCACTGAAATACATTTTTCCTCTTTTAGCAGTTTATACATGGAATAAAGGAGCCCTTTCCAGAACAAATGCCTAGTTTAAATTCCCTTGAAGGGAAACACGGTCTTATCGCTAATTGAGGGTGGATGTTTCTAATAGAGTAAGCCTTAAGGGAGCAGCCTGATTTTTAAAATTCTTCTCACCTTTGAGATTCAAATTTTAATTCCTGAGCATTTCCTGTTATATATGTTAGAAAAAATGTGGGCGGCACACCAAGAGCAGTTGTTTCCTAACAAGGGGGTTAACGGTGCTGTCTATGGTCAGTATTAATTACTCCTGGTCATGTTCTTCCCATTCCCAGCTTCCTTCCCAGGAAACCCAGGTCTTTTCAGGGAGGAACCCCAAACCCTCATTTGAAACTCAATAAACAGGAATGCCTTCCCCTTGTCTCTTCTTTTTGATCTTTCTATTTTGTTTCTTAAACGCATACTAGGATCAGGGAAGAGGGTGGGGGGGGTGCTTGGGAGAAGGTCAGTCCTGCCCCTTTTCCCTCTTAAGGGGGAAGTCCTGCGCAACCTTCATGGCCAGCAGGACCCAGGTGGACAGCCGGGCAGGATCAGCTTGGGCTCCGGAGGTCTCTTCCTTAGGAGAAATTTCAAGGGAACTCAGTGGGCGTTGGTTCAGGTGGTGATTGCAGCTGACACTTCTCTTGGGCTGTTTTTCTGTCCTTGGAAAAGGCCGGTCTCCACGTTGCAAACTGATAATGACTATGGGCCCTCCCTCCACAGTCAGTCAGGGAGGTCCCCATCTCCGGAAAACACAGCCGGAGGTGGTGGGGGTAAGCTAACAACTCTCAGTGGGGGAATTGTTGAGGGGGGTGGCTCTGCCCTGGAGGGGGTCCCCTACAGTCTCTGGCTGCAGGACAAGTTCTGAGTCTTGTGGGCTGGAGATGGGGGACCCTTTGCTGCAGGAGGGCCAGTGTGGCTGGACAGCTGGGACAGCCGCACCAGAACATCAACAGGAGCCAAGGAAGAGGCCACACTTCTCCTTCTAAAGTCTCTCCTTACCACCCCATGTAGGACCGACCCAGGGCCAGGGAGAGAAGCTGGCCGGCCTCCAACCCTGGGATGAACGGTCAGCCTCCCCCGGAGGCCTGTGAGGAATCTGAAATCCCCTGCGCCCCCCACGCTGCATTTTAACGAGATCCCCAGGGGAGTCCTATGCACATGGGGGTGCGAGGCCGCCAGGCCTGGCTCCTTAGGCCAGTACTGGTGTTTTTGCTGCAGCCTGAACTCTCAGACAATCCTTACTCTGGAATTGCCCTTGGGAGTAACGCTGACAAAGGGATGAGTGACACAGGCAGGAGTATTACAGAGTCAGGAGCTACACGTTCAATGTGCACGAGAGAGAGGATCAGGCTTCCAGGGCGACACCTGCTACCCCAGCAGCACTACCAGCAGCCTTTGTACTTCTTTCTCTCCAAAGCCAGAAACCCCAACATCCCTTTGATAGAAAACTGACTCTGTGCAGGAACTGCTCATGGCAGTAGGGCAGAACTGGGCCACCTCAGTGCGCCTGGTGGGGCTCTCACCAGGTCTATTCTGCTGACACCATGCAGCAGACCTGAGAACCCAGTCCCTGGCTTTCCTGTTGATTAAGGGTTGAAACGGGCACTTAATTCACCTTGGGGTTTAGTCCATCCCTGCCAGCAGAGAGATTATCTTTGAATGGTGAAATGTAGAATCTTCCTCTTGGAATGGGGCTTTAGCATTTAGAAATTTCAGGGTCATGACAGGAAGGAGCCTTGAGAACAGAGACATTGGGACTTGTGGTAGAAGCAGGGAGGAAATAAGGGAAAAGTAGACTCAAAGAGGAAAGTAGACTCACTTTCTATGAGCGAGTACATAGCTTGACCTGCTCCCACCATCTGAATGTAGTAAGTGCTCATTAAATGCTCACCCAATGAACCCAGAATCTATAAACTCCCCTTCTCTTCACTGTTATTGTTTTATACCGGAGCAAGTTATAAATAGCTGTTTTGTGATCATCATAAGCATCAGCCTTGAAACCCAGGGTTTGCTAGGCCCTTTCTGTCTGGCTCTCATAGCCTCCATCCTTGTAGACTAAATGAAAGTGTGTTTGTTTATCCACTTTATCCATGGAGATCATTTAGAAGTGGTACAGTGGCTCCTAGATCCAATGGTACCACTTCTAAATGATCTCCCTGGGTATCACAAAGGATGTCCAAGAAAGAATGCCTGGGATCTGAGTCATCAGGTAGTCTGTGAAGGACTCTCTAGGACTTCTGTCCTCAGTGAAGTTACTGCTTGCCTTTTTGGCAGGAATAACTGAGATTTCTCCCAAGAATAACATCCAAATGTATGAAATAGCTCCCAGGGCCACAAATGCAGAGGCATCTAATTTAAGCATCACTCAAAGAGGAGTTTATGTTCTCTCACGCTGGCATACTATTATTGCTACTAAAAGCTGTCATTTTTATCTCTTCCAATTATTTTAATTACCTGCTGTAATAGTCCCACATACCAGAAATGTGCTAAAAACGCAAGAATGGTGGAGACGATGTCAAGTATATACCAGAAATATTAATCAAACCCCCAAACTGGATGGGCAGAGCCCGGCTTCCATCACAGACCAGCACAGCTGGGCATGGAGTTGACCACTGCCAGTGGGAAATCCCATAAAAGATGACTAAGCTTCCAAATGACAATTGGATTCTTCATGCATAAAGAAAGAGATCTGTGTGCCAGAGTCATCTCAACACCACCCAGAGCACAGAGGCCTCCTGCTTCCCCTAAGCAATGCTCAGGGTCCACTGACACTGGTAAGACAAAATCATATCAGTTTGTTTTTCAGAACTTGTGCCCTTTGCCAGTTTGGAGGGTGGCTTTTCTGATCTTCTTTCAGGGATGAGAACTGAATGAATGCTTGTACAAATTATTTTGTCCAATCTTCCTTAACATCAGATCTGTTACCCTGATCACATATCTCACCACAAAATAGTTAAAAGAGAATGCAGTAATAAAATAAGAATGATATGAAATGATATAAGCATACAGCAGAAAAATGTAGACTGACGATGCAATTCCAACACCCAGACACAGTCAAGGTTATTAACATCATATATATTTAATTCATTTTATCTTTTGTTTTAAATGTCCCATCTTTTCCTGTGGGTCTGGCACAGGAAAGGTAGATTGTATGCAAGTGCATAGTGTATTGAACTTCAAATGGTGTATCTTGCCCCTCCACCCCATTTTTACCAAAACTTTCCTGCACTTTTGCAGAGGACTGCATGCAATACACAGAATCTTTCTCCAATCTTTCACATTCATACTCTCTGATGAGGCCCCTTAGCTAATTACTTTTCAAATGGCCTCTCCACAATCAAGGGGTGTTTTGACCATCCAAGCCAGCACGAGAGTGTTCAGAGGTCTGCTGAGTGCCAAGCAGACACGTGTAGATGGTCTAATTTTTAAAATAAATTTCAAAAACAACAGCCCACCCACAGAAAGTAAAATGCTGGTTAAAACCTGCAACATAAGATATGCCTTTTCATCACTGAGACTTGGGATTCACCCAGAGAGTGCAGCCTAGGGGTGCGGGCATCTGAATTTTACCAACTGAAAAGCTTATTTGGAAGTAAAATATGTGTGTTTTCACAGACTGTGTTGTCACCTTCTCAGCTCCTGTTCCTTGATCTCACCTGTGTGTCTGCCTCAGGATACCCTGAATACAGTAGGAAACTTGGAACAAGGCCTCACCTGGAAATTCATTCTCCACAGGACCTTAGGACTTGGAGTATCCATCAGCCGAATGGAGATGTTATTGGCTTTTTCCTTGGGTATTTTATAAGTGATCACTTGGGAAAGTTGAGTTCTGTTTATTGATGACCCTTC
>CAUYQG010185378.1:0-10984 GCA_963574415.1 Tarsius wallacei
AAGCGAGACCTCATCTCTACAATAAATCAAAAAATTAGCTGGGCGTGGTAGCGCGCGCCTATAATTCCAGCTACTTGGAAGGCTGAGGCGGAAGGATCGCCGGAGCCCAGCAGGTCGAGGCTGCGGTGGCCGGGAGCGGCCGCTGCACTCCAGTCTGGGCGACAGAGTGAGACTCCAACTCAAAAAAACAAACAAACAAACAAAAAAAAAAACCAAAAAAAAAAAAAAAACTGTTCTAAAGAATGTTCACATCGAATGGAAAATTCTTATAAGGTATTATTACGTAGAAAAGACAGACTACTAAATAGTAAGTATAAATGTATGGTGGAGGCTGGGCGTGGTGGCTCACGCCTAATAATCCTAGCACTTTGGGAGGCTGAGGTGAGAGGATTGCCTGAGCCTATGGGTTCGAGACCAGCCTGAGCAACTTGATGAGACCTCATCTCTACAATAAATAAAAAATTAGCCAGGCTTGGTGGTGCATGCCTATAGTTCCAGCTACTTGGAAAGCTGAGACAAAAGGATCACCTGAGCCCAGCAGGTCAAGGCTGTGATGGCCATGAGCATGCTACTGCACTCCAGCCTGGGTGACAGAGAAAGACTCTGACTCAAAAAAATAAAAAATAAATTAAATAAATAAATGTATGGTGGGCTTCCATAGGATTCTAGTCCTGTAAAATAGACAAAAAACCTGATATACACACACGCATATGTGTACACACATATATATATTCATGCAAATAAAATACATATTCATTTTTCACGTATTTACAAATATAAATCATTTATATATTATTTGATATACAATTCGTATGTAAATATATTCATTTTATCTACATATGTACATATATACATATAGAGTACATATATGTATATATAATTTGGTAGCCGGGCACAGTGGCACACACCTGTAATCCCAGCAATTTGAGAGGCTGAAGTGAGAGGACTGCCTGAGCCCATGGGTTTGAGGCCAAAAAATTAACTGGGCGTGGTGGCACATGCCTGTGGTTCCAGCTAATTGGAAGGATCACCTGAGTCCAGCAGATAGAGGCTGCGGTGGCTGTGAGTGTGCCACTGCACTCCAGCTGGGGGACAGAGTGAGACTCCAACTCAAAAATAAAAATAAAAAATGTATATACTTTGAAAGAAGGATATATTAACAGTGGCTATCTCAGGGTGGCACAAATATAGGAACTTCAGATTTTTCTTTTTATACTTTATAGTTTCAAAGATTTATTCAATAAGTATTACTTTTATAATTAGCAAAGATAATAATTCAACATTAAATGGGAAGATAGTCCTTTTAATAAAGGAAAACAGTCAGGCCTGGGTCCCAGCTCATGACTTACCAGCTGTATGATCTGAGGCTAATTTCTTCACCTTCATAACCCTCAGTTTATGTGTCTATAATAAGAAAAAGGCTTACCCCAACCTTGTGAGGTTTATATGAAGATTAAATAAAACAATGTAGATAAAGCTTTTAATTTATCTGATAGAGAATGAAAGCTCAATAAATGTTATTTTAATAAAACCCAATTCTGACTCTGCTGTGGTCATGATACCATAACTGGTAGTTGGTAGCCTTCCAGTAATAAATAACCAGAAAACTGGACAAAATAGTATATGAAACAACTGTCTTCAGACTTTGGATAACTGGCATGTAGAACTTTGATTACTGAAAGAAGGAAAATAAATTCAGCGAGACCTCCAGTTTTTTTGGCTTTCTGGGCTATAGTACAGGAAGCGGAGTTGCTAACAGAGCATGATAGCCTCACTGAAATGAGGAGACATAGATTAGACTTCAGGGAGGTTAAGGCAACTAGAATTTGTGAGAAAAGTTATCAGCGAGAAAAAGTATGCAGAGAAAGGACTGCATTAGTATTCACAGGAGTCCTTTTGAATCTCTGGTCAAATACTAGACTGGGTACATGTAAGGTGAGACTCCATAGGTTGGGGACATAAAACAATTATTGGGGAAAGAGAAACTACCAGGGAACTGCAAACTAAATAATAACTGGAGCTTGCAGAAGTTTGAGAGACATCTAGTTCCAACCAGCCAGATATTTAGTAGACGCCAGAAAAGGCCACACCTTAGGCTAATGTCCTAAAATAAAGGATGCTTTAGACTCTCTCAAATAAAGCTTAAAAATAAACCTCAAAAGACCAAGCTTATCCCCAACTAAGTTAACTGTCTCCAAGAGTAAAGTGTAACATTAAAAAACAACAACAAAAATCCAGACATTCAACAACATCTGAAATCCGATAAAAATATTCTAGACATGTAAGAAAACATGAAAATATGATCCTCAACTAGAAGAAAACCAGTCAATAGAAACACAACCCAAAATGATATAAGTAATGAAAGTAGCAGACAAGAATTTTACGACAGCTGTATTGTGAATATATTCAAGGATTTTAAGAAAAACTCAAAGAACACATAAAAAATAGAATTTATAACTTTAAAAAAACAAATGTAATTTCTAGATGTAAAAATCTGGAATACATAAATTACTGGATGCGTTTAGCAAGAGATTGCACACTGCAGGAGAAAAGATCAGTAAACTCAAAGGTATAGGAAAAATAAAAAAGTTCAAACTGAAGATCAGAAAGAAAAAGAGAAAGAAAGAAAAAAAAGAACAGAGCTCCAGTGACCTGTGGAACAATATTAAGCAATTTAACATAGATGTATTTTGAGTCCCAAAGGGAAGAAGTACAGAAAAGATATTTGAAGAAATAATCATTGAAATTCCAGATTTGATTTTTTTAAATATACACTTACCAAGAGATACATTAAGCTCAACAGACCCTGAACAGGATAAGCAAAATAACTATACCACAACACATCTTAATGAAACTGCTGAAAACTAATGATAAAGTGAGTATCTTAAAAGTAGCCAGAGAAAGAAAGACAGGTTACACATGAGAACATAGAAATAATGTAAGCCAGAAGACATGGATAACATAGAAAGAAAATATTATCTTAGAATGCTACATGCAATAAATGCCTCCTTTAAAAATGAAGGTGAAATAAAGACCTTTTCAGACTAACAGCAGTTAATTATCAGAAAGTAATTATTGGGCCACGTGTTGTGACTTACATCTGTAATGCCAGCATTTTGAGGAGGCTGAGGCCGGTGGATTGCTTGAGCCTGGGAGCTTGAGACCACCCTGGGCAACATGGAGAAACCTTGTCTCTATAAAAAAATAAAAAAATTAGCCTGGTGTGGTGGCATGCACCTGTAGTTCCAGATATTTGGGAAGCTGAAGCAAAAGGACTGGCTGAGCCAAGGAGGTCGAGGCTGCTTTGAGATGTGATTGACATGATCATACCACTGCACTCCAGCCTGGGTGACAGAGTGAGACCCCAACTCAAAAAAAAAAAAAAAAGTAATCATTGTGTGCATTATAATAGCCAATGATTAGAACATATAATAGGTTATAAATAATTACCAGAAAGTAATTATTGGCTGGGCTTGGCGGCTCAGTCTGTAATCCCAGAACTTTGGGAGGCCGAGGCAAGTGAATTGCCTGAGCCCGGGGGTTCAAGACCAGCCCAGGCAACTTGGCGAGACCTCGTCTCTACAATAAATAAAAAATTAGCCAAGCGTGGTAGTGTGCACCTGTAGTTCTAGCTACTTGGAAGGCTGAGGCAGAAGAATTGTCGGAACCCAGCAAGTCAACGTTGGGATGGCGGTGAGCATGCCACTGTCCTCCAGCCTGGGTGACAGAGAGTTCAACTCAAAAAAAAAAAAAAAAAAGTAATTATTGCCTATACTGCACAAAGTAGAAAAATACATTTTTCAGCCTGTAAGGAAAAAATACCAGCACTACACAAAGGTAATTGGAAATGGTAAATATGTGGGTACAATTTTCTCATTTTAAAAATTTTCTTCAAAGATAATTGAGTATTTATATATACACACACACACACACACACACACACACACACATTTCAATAGATTTGGGCACCATGACATATGTATAAGTCAAAGCTATGAAAAAGGAAGAGGGGGACATGGAAGAAGACTGTTGTAAGCTCTAACATTGTCCATGCAGCCAGTATAATTTGGAGGTAAGGTGATAAAGTAAAGATGCATATGGCAACTGCTGCAATGACAAAGATGTATAAGCCAGTAGAGGAGATTAAATTAATTTTTTAAAAAATCCAAAAGAAGAGATGGGACAAAAACAAGATGGTTGCCATAAATTCACTAATATCAATAATTGCATAAATGGACTAAATGCTGTAATTAAATGGACTAAATGCTTTAATTAAAAGCAGAGATTGTCAGATGGGGAAAAAAAACAGAACCCATACATGTTATCTAAAAGAAACACACTCTAAATATAAAGACAGAGTTTAAAAATAAAAGAATGAAATAAATTATCCTATGCAAGTATTAATCAGAAGAAGGTTACATGAAGGTGGACTTCAGGACAAAGACTATCGCCAATGATAGAAGAACATTTTTTGATGATAAAAAGGTCACTTCATGATGATATGCACATATACATATACAGTGAATATACCTGGGGGACCCATAAAAACCCGGGGTTATTTGTCAGAGGGCAGGCCCCTTTTAGTATAGGCTTCCCCAGCTAGGTGAGTGTTTGAGGAATCCATCTGCATCAGTGTACCAGCTAGCACTGTGAGAGGCTGCCTTAGGCTTCAGCAAATTTTTTTGGAGATTCTTTCTATGAGTTTGCCCATTTCATGATGAGTGATTTATGAGCACACCCGTCCACACTATGCTGAGTGTTCAGCAGTTTATGACCAAAAAAACGGCATGACTCCTGTGTCCCACCTGCCCTAAATCACCCAATCATATTTTGAGCAACTATTTTTTGTTTCTCTGGATTAAAAAGGTCCTCAAAGGGAAACGTTTTGCTGATGTGGAAGAGATGAAACAAAAAGCAACAGAAGCACTGAAAGACATCAAAATGGATGAGTTCAAAAACTGTTTTGAGCAGTGGAAAAATTGTCTCAATCAGTGTATTGCAACAAATGCTCTGAAGGTGACTGAAGTTTAAACATGTATGAATAAATACACTATTTTTTAATCAATAAATTCCAGTTTTTTTGATTCCCCTCGTATAACAATCCTAAATGTATATGCAATTAATAACAGAAATTAAAACTATATGAAGTTAAAACTGACAAAACGAAGAATAGACGAATTCATATTTATAGTTACCAGTTTTAATATTCCTCTCTTAATCATTTATAAAATAAGTAGATAAACAACCAGTAAAGATATAGATTTTGAAAAGTACTATCTACTAACATGACCTAATTGGCAGAGATAAAACATCACACCTAACAGTGGCAGAACACATATTCTTTTCAAGTATACATGGAGTATTCACCAAGAGAGACCGTATGGTAGGTTATAAAATAAGTCTAAATAAATTTAAAACTTATAAATTCTGATGATAATATAATAAAATTAAATGAGAAAAATCTATAAAAATTTTCAGGCTGGGCGCAATGGCTCACACCTGTAATCCCAGCACTTTGGGAGATGGAAGCAAAAGGGTGGCCTGACTCCAGGGGTTCGAGACTAGCCTGGGCAACTTGGCGAGATCTCATCTCTACAATAAATAAAGAAAAATAGCTAGGCGTGGTGGTGTATGGTTCCAGCTACTTGGAAGGCTGAGGCAGAAGGATCACCTGAGTTCAGCAGGTAGAGGCTGTGGTGGCTGGCTGTGAGCATTGCACTCCAGCCTGAGTGAGAGTTAGATTCCAACTCAAAAATAAATGAATAAATAAATAAAGTTGATAAATCTCTAGCTGGACTGAACAAGGAAACAGGGGATGGAACACATTGCATTATCAGAAATGAAAACGGTAATATCACTACAGACTAAACATTGATGACAACACATTTGACAACTTGGATGAAATTGAGAGGTCATTTAAAGACCCAGATAACTGAAACACAGCAAAAATGGAATAATGTTTCAGAGCCTGGGCTCTGGAGTCAAGGTGCTAGGGTATGCATCTGTGCGCCTTCACTTATTAGCTGTGAGAATTTGAGCAATTTCTTAACCTTCTCTGTGCCTCGGTTTCTTCTTCTGTAATACCAGGATAATAGGGTTTTAATGAAGAGTAAATGAACTAGTTTGTAAAGATCTGTGCCTGGCACTGTGTAAGTGTTAGCTTTAACATTTCTTAAATCTTCTATGATTTTTCTGAATTGAGACTTATAGTTGATTCTGATGGCTCAGCCTAAGAGCACTGAAGATTTTTGGGTTATGCTAGAGTTTTTCTTGGTCAATAAGATAGGCTATAAGCAAATATAGCTAGAAAGTTCATATATGCAGTTCAAAGGTCTATTGGTGGTTTGCATAAATCAACATAGACAATCAATCAACTTCAAAAAGTAAAGAGCCCTGGTGAATCACACTCTCCTTTGCCTCGACTCTCCTGGCCTCCACATTGCTTACTGCCCACACAATTCTGGAAGAGGGTTGAAAGTTTGCCATCAAGGTGTGCTGGAAGAGTTATGTGCTCAGCAGCCAAAGAGAGGCTGAAAGTGACTATCGGAAAGAGGAGGGCTCCTGGTTGCTTGTCAGAGAATGCAGATTTCCTTCTGTGGTTTCCAACCAGCCGCGAACAGTGCTTCTTATCATGGTTCTGAAACACTGGACGTCTCTTGACTATCCAATTTCCTTCTTCCTAGGATCCCCTGAGTCTGAGCCAGTGTTGCACTCTTTCAGGTCCCTGCTGCGCAGCAGGCCTGCCAGCCTGCTGCCATCCATCATGTGGAAAACCCTGGTACGAGGTCCAGGATTCTCAGCCAGCAAAGACATGCCAGCCAATGACCCCACTGATGGCCAGTGCTAGCTTCCCCTGAGGGTCTGTGCCTGCGCCTGGATGAGGCTGTCTCCTTACAATACCCTGCTCAGAAGGTTTCTTGTCCTTGGTTACTTTGTTGGGACTCAGTCCCCATCAAGCATCAACTGGATGGCAATGCCTCAGGCAGAGAGGTGAGCCAAGAAATTACCCTCCCAAAGCTGACTTTGAACATCTGTTTCCTATGTAATGCACTTCACAGAGCATGGTATTGTTTGTTTTCCAAATCAGTTCCCAGCAATCCAGGGGGAAAAAAAAATCTAAAGAGCCAAATAGCCATCAATGTCTGGGATAAGGTTGGGTTTTCTCTAAAAGGGCTGTAGTTCTTCTCTCCATCCCCTGGAATCCTGAAAGTCACGCAGAGAGGTGTCTTGGCAGAATCTATGTGACTGCTTTCCATGAGAACCAGGTGCTGTCCTAAAAAGGTAGAGAAATAAGCAAGCATTTAAAATCTCTTGGAATATTTGGGAGGGATTGAGTAGTTCCTTAGGACAGAGTAGCACTGGCCAGAGTACAAGCCTGGGATTCCAAAGTAGGTTCAAATCCTTGCCCTAGAATTTATAAGCCATGTGACTTTGGGCATGTAATGTACTTGCTTGAAAATAACGCTCTCCTCTTATAGTACTGTTTGCGGATTCGGTGGCCTGGCTATTTGTAAAGAACCTGGATAGTGCCTAAGTGGATGCTCAGTGTGGTCAGCTATTATATTACCATTAGTAAACTCATATCATCATCTGTCCAGCCTCACAAAACTCATCCTGCTTGACATGTTGGCTTTTATTAACAGTATATAGAAATACGTAT
Organism: Tarsius wallacei; assembly: GCA_963574415.1. Lineage (NCBI taxonomy): Eukaryota > Metazoa > Chordata > Mammalia > Primates > Tarsiidae > Tarsius > Tarsius wallacei. Next base: position 7,661 of record CAUYQG010185378.1, read on the forward strand.
TTTCTGCCTTTGAAGAATTTACTTCTTAGGAAATGTAAGACGATCTCCCACTGGTCCTCACTTCCCCTGGTTTAGGATCAGGGACCCTTAGTGATGTTATGTGCTCCCTGCTCCCAGCAGTGTCCTGCTACTGCCCATCCCTCCATTGTGCTAATGTTCAAGGCCCAATTATGAGTGAGAGCATGTGGTATTCAGATCTTAGTTTCTGTGATAGTTCACTTAGTATGATGGTTTCCGACTCGATTCAAGTTGCTGTGAAGTCAATAATTTTGCTTATCTTCATGGCTGCATAATATTCCATTGTGTAAATGTACCACATTTTCTTTATCCAGTCCACTTTTGATGGGCAGCACGGTTGGGTCCACGTTTTTGCTATTGTGAGTAGCGCTGCAATAAACGTGTGTGTGCAAGTATCTTTTTTGTAGAATGATTTGAGTTCCTCTGGGTATATTCCCAGAAGGGGCACTGCTGGGTCATATGGAAGGTCAGTTTCTAGTTCTTTTATAAATCACCACACTATTTTCCATAGAGGTTGAACTAGTTGGCATTCCCACCAACAAGGCAGGAGCGCAGGAAAGGCAAGTTTTATGAAGGAAGTTGGAAAGAAAGGCCTTTAGTAACACCATGATGGTTATTCTACTAATTTTAAATTCCATTTAAATCATTTATTCATGCATGTACTCACCAACTAATTTAATTGCCAGTATTTGCTAAGGGCCCTTCTGTGTACTACCTGTCAACTTTAAGTATGAAAGACCTGAGTATTGTGGTCACGGTGTGGAGTAGAAATTACAGCCTGCAGATGAGAACTGACATAAGCTAGTTTGGGGCAAGTAAACTTTAGGTTATCGTTGGTAGATAACAGTAGCTCCCACAGAAGTTTGAGGGGGCTAAAGATTGGTTATTTTCCTATAACTTCACTACCAGGTTATCCTGAAAACAAGTTTCAGATCAAGCCCTACCACATCTACAGACATTACTGACAAATACTCACTAGTCAGCAGGCACAACACAGTTCACACAACCTGTTCTGGGAGCTTGGTGAAGTCCTGGATCTCAGCCCTCTCAAGTGCTTCTGCCATATGAAGTGTCTGTTCAAGGTAGGCTTTTGTGACTTCCAGTGGGCACCAGACAATCTGAAATCCTCATAAACCAATGACTCGTTGTGGAACTAGTTAATGATCAAGCTAAAGACTCAGGCTCAGGCCTCATTGGATTTTTATGTCCTGTTCACATAAGAACAGGAGTACTTTTGTAGGACTTTTTAGCTGCTCTACATACTTTAAATACCTTTAATTTCACCAGTGAAACCCCATTTCTAATATCAAGAATGCTCATTAAAACATGACTAGTTTCCCAATAAAAAACCCAAGTCTGACATGGAGTGTACTTCTGTGAAACTGTTGGTTGAGGTATGGAATGCAGAGATGGGTTCCAGAGCAGGGAGCTTTCTGATATGTTTCGAACGGCCTGCTCTTTCACTGTGCACTCGTGGTTAGTCCCAGGGTTTTGGCTTAAGAAACGCACATGTCGTATTACCTTGTAAATATTGAAATAGTTTAAAATAAATTATAGATACCATAACTCTGTGTACAGAGGACTCACAGTATGAACTTCCCTTCATCTGGGATTGACCACCAGTTTCCTGGGCCAGACATCTTATTTTGTCTTCACACCACAAAGGAAAAAGCTCAAATTAGCCAAGCTTATAAAACCAGGTGTATAAAACAAGAAAGTCAAGTTATTTGTTTACAGTGAGCACTAAAACATTACACAGCTGTGATAAGCATTGATGGGATAAGTATATTTTCTCCCTGGACACCAATTTAAGGCGAAGTTTTTATAGTAAAATTGTTGAACATTGAAAATGAATAAGAAAACGCTATGTCTCGCTCCTCTGCAGCAGGTATAGACCTGCCAGAAGCATTTGAGTCTAAAAGCCATACTTTTTCTCCTTATCGGAGCTTAAACAGACGTTGCCGATTTCTGATGTTATGAGTTCCATGCCCCAGACAGTCCCTCTCCCACAACAGGCACTACATTTTTACTTACTAAATCACCATGATATTCTAGTCCTGATACCCTAGAAATATCTACCTTTCCTGTATTGAAATTAGACATGTGGTCAAATTCTTCCACTACACACTGATAAAAGATGACTTATAACATCCACTTTGAGTGTGTAGATTATACTGGTTGAAACTTCAGAGGGGTCATTAGGCAATGTTCTTTTAATTGTAAGGGATGGAAAACTCAATTAAGAATTTGCGAAGTTTCTGGCACATCTGGACCCAAGGGTTCAAATGATGTCATCAACCCAATCCTTTGGCTCTCCTTGACTGCACTTTGGGTTCATTTTTCATTTGTTTGTTTTGTTTTGTTTTTGAGTCAGAGTTTCACTCTGTCGCCCAGGCTAGAGCGTAGTGGTATGCTCACGGCCACCGCAGCCTCAACCTGTTGGGCTCAGATGATCCTCCTGCCTCAGCCTTCCAAGTCACTGGAACTGTAGGTGTGCACTACCATGCCTGGCTTATTTTTTGATTTATTGTAGAGACGAGGTCTCATTAAGTTGCCCAGGTTGGCCTCGAATGCCTGAGCTCAGGCAATCCTCTCGCCTCAGCCACCCAGAGTGCTGGGATTACAGGCTTGAGCTATTTTTAAGTGGGCTTCTGCCAGGTAGTGGTCCCACAACCCCAGGCACCCATCTTCCCAGGTTCAAGTCCAGTGAAACAGGGCTTCTCTTCTTCTCAATAGTTTAATAAAAACTCCTATAATTAAATCTCATTGGCTTGACTTCTGTTATATTATGATAGTGTCCAGGGAGATAGAAAACATGGATTTTCCAGACCTTGGTTATATGACCACTCTGGAGATCTGGTTTTTGTGCACAAATTGAGAGAGAGTGTAAAATAACGATGCCATTACCAGAACAGTTAAATGGAGTCCAGGTGGACAAAACCAAAAGAAATCTCTTGGAGAGGCAACAGTATTCTCTAGGTTCCACGGGGGAGAGGGACGGTGGTATTTTTCTGTTGTGCCATGCCTGAAACCAGGTCGTATGACTGATATAATGTTGTTGTTGTTGTTTTTTGAGTTGGAGTCTCACTCTGTTGCCCAGACTGGAGTGCAGTGGCCGCTCCCGGCCACCGCAGCCTCGACCTGCTGGGCTCTGGCGATCCCTCCGCCTCAGCCTTCCAAGTAGCTGGAACTACAGGCGCGCGCTACCACGCCCGGCTGATTTTTGATTTATTGTAGAGATGAGGTCTCACCAAGTTGCCCAGGTGGGTCGTGAACCCGCGGGCTCAGGCAATTCACTCACCTCAG
>CAUYQG010185380.1:0-18210 GCA_963574415.1 Tarsius wallacei
GAAGTCCATGATTTTGTTCTTCTTTATGGCTGTGTAATACTCCATTGTGTATATGTGCCATGTTTTCTTTGTCCAGTCCCCTTTCAGTGGGCAGTAGGGTTGGTTCCATGTTTTTGCTATTGTGAATAGCAGTAATGAACATGTGTGTGTAGGTGTCTATTTTGTAGAACAGTTTATGTTCTTCTAGCTATATTCCCAGGAAAGGGATTGCTGGATCATATGGAAGGTCAATTTATAAGAAAAATGCTCAGCCTCAGTAACCAGCAGAGAAATGCAAATCTGCAAATCAAAATCACATGGAGTACCACCTAACTCCAGTAAGGATGGCCAACATTAATAAATCAAAAAAACAACAGATACTGGCATGGGTATGGAGAAAAAGGAACACTTCTACGCTGTTGGTAGGAGTGCACACTAGTTCAAATTCTATGGAAAACAGTGTGGCAATTCCTAAAAGAACTAAAAATAGTTTGCGATCTTAAGGGAAATATTTTCTGAAAAATGGGTTTTTAAACGACTATTGGGTAGTCCTGGTGTTTTAAAATTCCGAAGATAATCATTTCTACAACTTAAATGTTATGAAACTAACCTAATGAAAACCACTAAACCATACCATGCTCCATTCGTATCAGAAACGAATGCCAGTGCAGAGCTGTGTGTGTTTATACATCCTTGAACACACACTCTCATGTAATAGGGGAGAAAACTCTTTGCCCATCTTGTGCAGACTCTGTATTCCTCTAAATATTTATTTCTATTCCCATTTCCTTTATTTATGATATGTAATTTCTTTCTCTTTACTCTTTTCTATTATTAAAACCAATAAAAATTAGAATTAGTAATTAAGCCCCCTGTGAAATGTTAGCATTCAAGAAAACCTTGGAAAATGTACAGCAAACAGGGAAGATGATGTTTTCTCTTTCTCTTTTTCTCTCTCTCTTTTAGGTAGGAAGGTCTATAAAAAATAGGGAGATAAGTGAAACATCAATTCCCCAAAGAGTTACTTTTCTCGAAGTACTGAAAGTCAGTTCAACAAGTATTTATTGAGCGCCAACCGCTGCCCTTGGGGACGTTGGCAATGTAAAATCAAGAGTTTTCCTCAACACTTGATTCCTTTTGACTTAAAACTGGCAGCCTAGGGAGTCTACTAAAGGTTGCTGCAGCTCTTCATATATACATATTTTTCTACCCTTTGAGTTTTTACCTATACCCGTGCTTGAGTCTTAGAACTCTTGGTATTTCTTTTTAAAGAACCCATTGCATACAAAAATGAAACGTGAAAAGTGGTAGTGATCAGAAGATTATCTACCTGAGGATCAGTGGATTCGTCAATGCAGGAAGAAGAATTTCAAGTCTGAGAAGAATTTTAAGTCTGAGAAATTTCTACTTTGTGTGAATATTTGGTTATGTTCTCATTTTTGTATATTACAAATGTGTTATTCTTGCACTAATGAATGGCATTTTAAAATTTTATTTTATTTTGATATCGCCATACTGCTATATCCATATGGTAGCAATAAAGGTATTATTTAATTTGTGTGTTTATTTAATAAATATTTAGAAAACACACATGTCTCCAGGCATTATACTGAGTATAGAATTTGGATTTTTCTCTTTGATAGAAACCTGAACCTTAGCTAGATTTCCTTAGAACCAAAGGAATGCATCTATGGGGGAGGAACAAATTGGATATACAAAATTGGGTTTTCATTATCCTTTCTTGTCAAAGGAGACAGCACAAAGGAGAAATATAGAAAACGTGGTCTGCTTTGTGCAAGCAAAACCAGTAAGAGAGAGAGACTCAGTAAAGAGAACTAAAGCGAATTAGGACTAATTGCTCGAATGAAGCCTTGGATTTAAAAATTGCTGCTATTCTTATCAAAAATAGAAACAGATAAAAAGGGAAATGTGTTCTTCACTCATCAGGGACCATTGGAAAACAGCACCTTTTCTGCAGTGGCTTAAAAGGAGCCATGATGCTTAGCTCCAGTTTAGAAGGACAGCCAGAGTCGCGTGGAGGTCAAAGTCCCCAATGTACGGAGGAGAAACCAGGATAGGGCTCCCTCTCGCATTGCCAAGTGCAGGTTCCAGGACTTTAACAGCAGCAGTGGGACTTGGAACAGTCGGGGAAAAACAACCCCTCCCGACTGGGTCAGATGCTTTGTGATGTGTGTCTTTACCTACACGCCGATGCTTCTGTCTAGTTTCAGGGCACTTCACGCAACTTCAAGGAGCATCGCACAGATTTGGGCCGCTCGGGTAGGAAGGGCTGGAGGAGTCTGTGAATGGTGGAAAAACTGCTAGCTGGTCTGCTTGGAAGGAGATAAATGGAGTTTCGTTATGACTACTGAGGCATCGCTTTATTTCAGTCCCCATTATTGGAAATTTTCACAGTCATGTCCTCAGCCTCTTCCAACGGCACTTTCATTTAGAAGCTTTTACGATCCCATGCGAGCAAGCAGCATTAAGGTTTATGTTTGGGTTCACAGAGGTATGGCTAGAAGAGGGTCTACTTGTGTTCTGGATTTAAAAAGGCCTGGGAAGTAAAACGATAAGCAGTAAGATTAACAATGGCAACTACTAATGTATTCAAGCACAAATATTACTTTTAAATAAGTAGAATTATGACTGGGAGAAAACAAGCTTTAGGAAAAAATGAAATAGAACGAAATATAGGAATGGTGATAAAAGGTAACCAATGTCTCTAACATAACAGAAAACAAAATCCTGATTCACACATAATGTTTACTGACAGAAGTAGATTGTATTTCATGTATATTTAGAAGAGAAGCAGTTGGATTTTAGAACGTCTTCCTAGAGGTCATGTGTGAGCCAAGTTGGGTAGGAAGATGGGCAGTGCTCTGAGACCTTGCCTGCTCTGAGGGGGTGACAAATGCAGACATGAGTGGAATAACAACACATGCAAAAGGCTGGGCACAGTGGCTCACACCCATAATCTCAGCACTTGGGGAAGCTGAGGTGAGAGGTTTGCCTGAGCCCAGGGCTTTGAGACCAGCCTGGGGAACTTAGCGAGACCTTGTCTCTATGATAAATCAAAACAATTAGCTGGGTGTGATGGCTCACACCTGTATTCCCAACTACTTGGAAGGCTGAGGTGGAAGGATGGCCTGAACCCAGCAGGCTGAGGCTGAGGTAGCCAGGATCATGCCACTACCTTCCAGCCTGGGGGACAGAGCGACACTATGATTCAAACACGCGCGCGCGCGCACACACACACACACACACACACACACGGGGGTTGACCCGTCTAGACAGTGCAAATCCAGCCATGCGTGTTTGAGGACTGCAGTTAGATTCCTTTCTTCTTATCTTCTTATTGATCCTTGCCAGGAAAAGAGTTTCATCGGACTCTGAGTGTTTGCCTCCTGAATTGTCAATATTGGTACAATCCATGGTTTTCAATGTGCGAGCTTGCTTCCTTTGGGGGATCGTACAACCTGTCGTATAAGGCTTTCCTTTTCTACCATCAGATAACAGTGAAAACTCCCAGGGAAGTGGGTGGAGGGGAAATTACCAAGAACATGGGCGTGTGGGCATACTATTTCTAGCACGTGCCAGTTTTTATAAGGAACTCATGCTCTCTGTCCGGTCTTCCTTGAGACATTCCACAGTCTTCTGTGTGGATGTGTCTGAAGCCAGGACAGACACGCCCCTGCACAAGAGTGTCTTGCTATGTGTTTGTAACAGGAAGTAGTGATCTACTCTATCTGTGGTTACCCATCAACAAACAAATCGCCATTTTTTGTTGTGGTGACAGTGAGTCATGAGCAATTTCACACAAGTGAAGTCACAGTGGGAGGGCAGGTCTCTTTCGCATCATTAGGCCAGAGAGGACTCGGCTGTGGTTCCTCCCTTAACACATGGCCACTGGGATGTCACCCACGAGGACACGTCGGGGCACTGTTCTTAGGAAGGCAATATTGATTGCTACCGTTCAGTCAGTTTAGACATATGCTTGCAAAGGGGTCAGCACACCTGCTCACTTACTCCTGAAGCATCTACAGCAATCTTACAGACTGATGAAAGCAGCTTGGGGCCAGAAAGTGAGCCGGTGTGAGTCTCCCAGTGTTCTATACCTAGACGCAGGCAGCTGACTCCTTTGTGGCAATTCCCCTCTGTCTTCCTCTACACCTGAAAAGCATTCACGTCTACTCTGCCGGTGGGAGCTGGATCGACTAATAAAAACCAGGCTTTGTGCTCACTGTGTCCAGGCTGACTATGTTGGAAGGTAGTAATGTGGAGAAAGAGTCCTGTACATGAAACAGCACTGAGTCCCTGCCACGGAGATGGGGATACATTCAAAGGGCGTCATGAGTCTTGATGGACAGAAATAGACTGGAAATGGCTGCCAAGTGCCCAGCAGACAATGATGCTGTATGCTGCCATCACAGAGCAGGTTTTGAGGAAAACAGTTGTATAGCATTGGGCAACTGTGGCTTCTGCTATCATCTCTGAACACAGAGAACAGTGACCTAGGCACCAATGCCCCTCTGGATTAACCTGGTGTCAATCTACAAGTTGTAAACATTTTCTCTCTCCTAGTCATTTCTACAGATACCACAAAACATCATCTTTAAAGTGCTCAGGCTGGCAATATCTACTCTACTGTTGATTTATAACTGATTGCTGTTCATCGATGCCCGGCTAGACATCCCAGTAGAAAATTCCTTAGATATTTTGTTCATATGATCTGTCGATATTCTGTTGGAATCCTTGGTGAGCTCTCGGCTTCTGAACAAAGTTGTTCACAGCAAGGATGCTGGGAGATGTTGTATGTTACATTCTACCAACACTGTCTGACCCTGAGTCTTATCACTTTACCCCTAATAAAAATGTCGGAGTCTTATGTCCCTAGGAACTGTTTCAAAGCTTTTTAAGGTAACCAGTAGTCACATAGGTCAATTATTATTTGAGCTTCCTCAATTAATGCCTTCCCGGGATGTCTTGTTTTAGAACTGACTTTTGGCATTCTCACAGAATTTAGCTTTGATGGTCAAGCTGATGTGCCCTCCTCCAGTTTCCTCAGTTACCAAGCACTTGAACTTGTACTCACATTTCTCGGCTAAACCTCTGCTGACGGGCCTCTCTGGGCAACATTCAGCAGTCTGACTGAAACATAACCTCACTCCAGGTCAAATGCCTTTAAGCTGAAAACCATTTCTGAGAAGGATGAAAATCTTAGATATTTCATGTTTGTCTATTTGATGGTGTTGAGGTAAGAACAGTGACAGAGTCTTGTTTTATTTATTTTTTCCTTCCCTTTCTTTCTTTTCTTTTCTTTTTTTTTTTTGCTGTTCTGTTCAACCCGAGAGGAAGAGGAGTTCAAATGTACAGTAATCCTCACTGCTATAAATACGTGAAACATGGAATGGAAAATAAGAATGGAACAAATTGAGTAACCATTGTAATAATAAATAGAAAAAACAGAACGTTAACAGGCTGAAGGTATACTAAAAAGAATGCAATTTTGACTTGAAATGCAGTTGATTTTAGAAACATGAACTTTCATTGATTTAGTGACTTTATGTACGCTGTAGTGTTTTTTTAAAATGTGCATTGATGGGTGAGAACTAATCATGTGAATTTATTCCCAGAGAATTTTCAAAAGACTCCCTACTGCATAGTTTTCCCTTATTATATTGCCAAAAATGTTCAGCGTTAGATCCTCTTCTCTCTTCTAATCAGGCATGGTAGTCAAAAAGTCTATTTAAAATTGTATATGTGTGTAAATATTCCTGCATATATACATACACACACACATATTCTTGCTATAGATGAAGAAAGAAGAGCCTAGTCACCACCTTCCCTTTATGTGATATTAATAATATATAATTTGATCTATTTGGCTAAAGGCCATCTTAGAAAGCATGGAGACAATTTCTTACAAAATAACTCTGCCATTTATATGGAATGTATTTAGACAGTTCCTTGGCACATAAGACTCGCATTTTTGCTGCATAGGGATACTTTCTTGGCCTATAAGGCTCAGGCCTTTTTCCTAGTGGTCAAGAGACAAGATGCACAGTCAGATTGGAGTGGCTGGTATAACGTGACGTATGCCATCTCTCAGAGGAAATAACTTGGTTCAGAGGAAATAACTTGGTTCAGAGGAAAATAACTTGGTTCAGAAGCCGGGAGTTTGACTATGATTCCAAGAGAATCCTGACATATGTGAGGATGACCTTTTTTTTTCACTTTAGTTTATTACACATTTCACTTTATCTCTCCACTAGAGCACACTGCCCAGCCCCTAGTGTTCTTCATTGGCAGGAAACATTCACATGAATTCTCTTCCAAGGTTTGCATGGTTCTCCTATGCTTCCTTGTCCAGAGTTTCACCCACTGCACCAGCGAAATTTCCTCTCATTTCTGCTGGTCAGTGCTGTGGTCCATCAGCTCATTGATGGAAAAAAAAATCAAAGATGAGCAAATTAATGCACTTGAACACAGTCACAGCTTATGTTTTGGGCATGGCCAAGTACATTCAGTTGGAGACACAGAGAAAAGGCACCACAACAAACTAGACCTGTACTTTCTTCTCTCCTGTCTAGAGTAAGAGCTGAGATGTCTTCTATTTCATTATTCTGCTCTCTCTAGAATGTTGAAGTCAATGAAGATTGAGGCTGAACCACCTATGGGCCAGCATTCCAACCCCCTGAAAACAGTTGAGACAACAAGGGGAAGGAGCATCCTTTTATGAAAGTCAGATATACAGCATCATATTCAATGGAGGCCCCAGACAAGCTGGGGACTGCAGCCTCTAGCTGGGAGGCACCTGCCGTGCTCCAATCTGACGCGACTCCTAGCTCTAAAATGAAGGCGAGGAGACTCGAAGCCATCACAGCCTTAAGTCTCCCCTTGCTGCCCGCCTCCAGCCAGTCCTTCCTTTTCCTTCTCTTCTGGTTAAGACTAGTTATGCATTCATTGCACCGCTTCAGAGGCTGTGGAGGGCACGCAGCACCAGAATGTAGCTGGATATTAAATGATATCTTTTTAAGCACCAAATTGAAGCTTATTTAATTTACAAAAATGTGCTTTCCCCTAAGCGTTTAAACAATATGTCTATGGCCTTAGGGAAGTTGGCAGTGTGGGCTTAATTCATTAACTTCCGAATTCACCAAGTGGCTACTCTACAGCTAGGCCATGAATAGAGCTGAGTAGCTGGAGTTGCAAAAAACTGAACAAAAATAAAATAAAATAATAACTTTTTTCAAGTACTTTACTAACCACTTGAAGCTATGCAGTGAAAACTCATCAAACAGGGCAATGATACAAGAGCTGACCCAGGGCAGAAGAAATGAGGGGGCCTTTTTATTCTTTTTGGCCAGCAAGTGCGTATTTAATGAGAACCTCTTTCATCACATATATTTTTAAAAGATTCCTTTCTTGAATTGGTGTTTATATTCCATGTGGCTTTTGAGATATCTCATTATAAACACTATAAAGTTATATTAGGAAATAAAAATATTGCTATCTTCTCTGGGCACTGTCCATCTGAGTTATGTCATGTAACCTCTGTTCTTTGGCTCTAATGATTATGAAAATGGTATAATTATGAAGTTTGTAATGTCATATTGTTACATTTTTTCCTGCTTTAGTGAGAAAGAGTGACTCTAAAAGCTTAATGTTCCTAGGCATCACAAGTTTGTTGAAAATATGTGTTTGAAGGATCTTTGGAGAGGTACTGAGTCTATCTGTCATACAAGGCAGCTAGACACTGTTGTTTTTCACCAATACCCATATTGATTGTGTGGCTGAAGTTTCTCCCACATTAAAAACATTTGGTTTAAAGAACGCACCATGGAAACTTTATGTGAATAGATATCATTATTGATAAGTTTCCTTTGAATAGTCTAATTGTTTGGACATAAATCTCTCCCTTGTGAAATTGTTTCTGTCACTGTGATCACCTCTTTAAAGAGAGGGCAGTTATTCCCATTTGCCACATTAAGAAAGAAAAAAATCAATGTGTTTAACATGCTCACGTGTGAATGAAAATGAAATCCCACACAAGAGGTGTGATTGGCGTGGTCACTTTACATCCTCACCTTTTTAAAATGAGAACATTTCCAAAAATGTGACACATGTTTATTACTTGACAATATAGGTAACATTAATTATCTCCTCTTTCCTGGTTATGCATTTTGCATCATTGCTTCTGGATTATAATGTACACCTAAAGTTAAGGGGAAGAAAGCAAAAAATAAAGAAGAAAGAAAGAATAAGAATATAGAGATAGTGCCCAAAAAATGACCTTGAAAAATCATGTGCTATAGACTCCATAGTTGGGCTAGGTACGGGACAAATGATACGTGGAACACCATTGACACTTTAAGCTTTCCCAGCTGCTCCTTTGAAATCTCACTGTCATCACGGGGAAACACCAGTGCCCACCCCTTTTATTGATTATTGACACAGTTTTGTAAGTATCTGATTATATTGAAAGTGCAATTGAAGTGCTGTCGCTTGTTTGCTTAAGAGGTATAGTATACTATTTCAAATTTAGACGATTGTGTTTAGAAACACAGTCATTGTTCTTGACTTTCAAGACCTGTCTCCACATTTTCCCGAAGCACATTGGGTCTCATTTTAACCTTTAATTTCAGTGAGTAGGTAATCATCATATAACCACGAATGCCAGGCTGACTTCTTGCCAGCTCTTCCTACCTTTAGCACCGCCATTGTTGATGTTTATTGATCTGACGCTTCTGCCTCACGGTACTTAATTAATTTCAAACACAGTAGAATATTTTGGGATTTTATATTAAGGATCCCATTGATTTCTTGTCTTGCCAGTTTTAATCAGATTTGGGAAAAGGGAAGATTATGTCAAGGATGTCTGCTCATCTACTGGTTAAAAATGTTATAAGCTCAATCATTAGAAAACACTTCATTTGAATACTGTATTGAAGCCTTGAGGTGATCAATTGCACACACTAGGCATTGACATAATGATATGTAGTTTAAACATTGGAAAGAATGTGTGCTCTCATTAACCGTTGTGGCATGTATCTCACACGGCTTTTTAAAGACAAAGGGCATTTGTGTAACTATGTAATCGGATCTTTATTTCACATCTCAATGTGATTCGTATAGAATGATTTTTTGGGCCAAGCTCCCATATCAAAACGTCTAACACTAGTCTGAAATCCATGGGGCTTCAGTACAGGTTTCTGTGCTCCATTTTAATGATAAACCAAATAGTCAAATTCATCCCTTGAAAAGACAGTCTTTGGAAAGACTACACCTGCAATTGCGGTTTTGTGATACAACAGTGACAACCAGTGGCAGCTGTGTTTCACATTAGGCTGACGATTCACTGCAGACTTTAGGAAGATGAACCGGTATCCAGCTTTCTTAACCAGTCCTCGGAAACAGTATGCCTCTTGCTCATCTTCATCTCATTTTTAACTGAAAATAAGTCGGTATCTACCACCTGTCTCTTGGAGAAATCTTTGTTTTGTCGACTGTCTGAGACATAGATTGAAACAGCTTTGCTAAGAGGCCATTGCAAATGCTAACCTCAAAGAGGCGACTGAAAGATCTCTATGGGTTCCCTCTATGTAATCTATGAATCAAATAATGTATTTTTAAAAATTTTACCTGCAAGGAAAAGAAAATAACTTCCACGTATTTGTTAAAAATAAACAAAACAACAACAACACTCACAGCACTGGCAGCTGGTGATTGTGTCATTATTCACTACCTGAACACCCCAGATTGGTCTTGTCTTCCTTTCTAAAAGGTCCATTATCTCTTCCAAATGGAAGGCTTAATGGGGTAAAGCTTTGCTAGATGAAATAAACTGAATAATGTGGAGTTCAGTTCTGGATTATGGGCTTTTGGAGACTCCAAACAGTTAAAACTAATGATTTGATCCTTGTGTGTATTTCAAATTTCTGCAGACAGGTCTATTTATAAATCCTCAAAGCTCTCTGGGGCACAGCAATCTGCAAATACCTTTCCTTCCCCGCTCCCTCCCTGTAACACGTATGACACTCCGACTCTGTCTCACACCGTCTTTCTTTTTTCCTGCGTGTGACTTCAGACCTTCATTCCCTCCTCCCTGGCACTGCTCGAAGAGTGCTTATGGCAAATTTGCTTCTGTAATCATAACTTGAACCCATCTGGGGATGAGATTGGCTACAAGCTTAGTATTTCCACTTAACATATTCATGATTAGCATGCACAGAAGGAGTAGAATTAGGATGAATGTTTTTGGAACAGTACAGATAAATCCTCATAAATGTAGTACAACAGCTCTGGAAACGCACACTGCGGAAATGTAATGAAGCTGAACTCTGTGGAGAGTTTGGTATGCTCAGCACCATGCCTCTCCTAATGAACTCATTTAGATTAGAAAATGGATTTAATATTTTATTGGAATTAACCTGAGCCAGTAAAGAGGATTACACTTTCTTTCCATAAATATAGTGATATTACAGGGTGAGGTAGCATGTTGCCTGAATATTAAGCACTTGATGAACATTGTCATGAAGCCAAAAGGACTAAGGTGATTATATTTTAATATAGTGGTACTGTTCTTACAATAATTAAATTTCAATAGCGGGAAACGGATTGTTTTTTAAAGTTTTAAATCAGAGTCTTGGTGCATTTTCGGAGCTAAAATGCCATGTGATCACAGCAAAACTCAAGATGGACCACGTAAAGAACCAGTCTAGCCGAAGCTGTATTTGACCAAGTGGTAAATGAACGACAAAGTTGGTGAAAAAAGGAAAACGAAGGCTCGGAGTTTGACTAAAGAGAAGGATGATCTCCTCACTAATCTGAGGGGAAGAGTGCCATGGACTTCCCTCTGACTGCTTGGATGCCCCAGAAGGTTGAGTCACAGACCCGAGGCATTGTTGGCTGGCTTCTCTTTTCCCTTTCTGTCCTCTTCTGTTCGGTACAAACTCTCCTGTGTCCTATCGGTATGAGGAGCTGGATGTCTTTCTCACTTTTTGTCTGCGATTCGTATCAGATTCATACTTAGTCTACAAAAACAGAAATTCGTGAGTCATCGCGCCCTTTGATGACTCACAGGACTCGTGTCACCGGCAAGGGAACCGACGTCACGTTGTCACACTGGTGTCATCTTCAGGACGACAAGGAACCGGAACGTGAATCTGATCCGGCCTCAAACAGAGGGCGAGCTCGGGCCCTGGAGTGCCCTTTCCGCCCATTTCGCAAAGTCAGCGGCTGTGCCTGCGAGCACCCGAGCGTCCCCTGGTTTTCCAGGACAGGGCGCAGCGCGCGGCTGCGGGGGGCCGGGAGGGGTCTTGAGGCCGCCGGAGTCGCCTGGCTGGCGCTGAGCGAGCATCGCGAAGCTGCTCGGGCGTGGAGGCTGAGCTGGTTCGGGAAAGCCTCTCACCCCCTCTGTCCCTCCTCTGTCGGGAGAGCTTATCTTCCTTGATTTGGGGAGAGGCACGCTCAGGGGCTGCTCTGCGGGCGGCCTTCGGAGTTCTCTCCGATCCACACGTGCGGAGGGTTGGCACCTCGAGTGCTCGTTTAAGCCTCCATCCCACGGGGGCTCTGAGATCACGCTACTGAACGCGGAGACGAAGAACACCGCTGCTCGCTGAGTAGGAAGGAGAAACAGGGCCCACGTCGGAGGTGTCGGCGTCAGAGCTGGCACCGGGGAGCGGTTTTGTGGGAGGCATTTCTTCCAGGGACCGGGGTAGGGGGGAGATGTGCAACCAGACCTCGCTGCTCATCCCCGCCTCGGGCCCATCTCAGACCAGCGGGCCCCGGGTCCTCATAAGGAGCTCCCAACGCGGAGTCCTCTCAGGGCGGGTCCACGGTAGGGTCCCGCTCCCAGGAGGATGCCACGCCCCGCCGATCTGACAGCAGACCGAGCTCCGATGTGCAACCAGGTTCCTAACAGGCCGGCTACCTGCTGGGGCTGGGGACTCGGGGACCCCTGTTCTGGAGAGAACCACTGACGTGTCGCATCCCGGGGCCGCCAGTGAGGATGGCAGGAAGCGGAGACACAGAAGACTGGGGAGAGGAGGCCGATGTGCAGAAAGTGCCAGAAGCTTGGCATCGGCTGGCTTCCCAAAGATTCCGGAGGAGGCCTTCCTTTGTTCCTCTTCGTTGTCGTTTCTGTGTTTTCTTACTAGTTGTCGTCTTCGGGTGGCCTCTCTTATTTCGTGTCTCTTATTTTGTTATTTAAAACGCTGCTTTATTCAGTAGAAGACTTGTACCATAATCAGCCTAAGTATGCGTTTCCCAAACTTCCAGGGTGAACAGGGTTAGGGACAGATGGGGTGAGATGGGAGGAGATTAGCAATGCTGCAGAAATAAACCAAGTGAGATACCCAGAAAATCTTTACCTTTTCCTATTCCCTAAAAGGATCTGACGGCAAGTTGTACTAGGCTTTTGAAACGTGCAGATTAGCTTGGAAAAGGATTTTATAAATGTCTATGTCGACTTCTGGTTTAATATATCCATAGTTAGCCCGGCTGACTTAGTTCAAAGAGCTCACTTGGTGTGTGGAGCATATACTCTTTGTTTCTACAGCTTTCTACTTTGGGGGAAGAGAAAAAGATATAGAAGAAATAAATGCTACTCCAGAAATTTTCATACCTCTGAGGATGGCCAGCGAGAAGAAGAGAGAGAAAGGGAAGAAAGTTAAGCAGCTAGAAGAGTGTCCTGTTTTCCTCTTAGGGCTTATGTTGTGATAGGCAGATGCTGCACTCAAAACGTATACAACCTCTACCCCTTGTGGCCTTTTTAGATTCTAGGAGGAGGTGATTTGCAGGTTCTCTTCTTCCAGCCTGTGACTCAGTTCACAAGAAACAGACGGTGCAGCAGATGATTGCAGGGTAAGCAGATGTCAGGTCACCAAAGGATATTGCCGGAGAACTAGAGGAAAGAGAGATAGCAATGCCTGAAGTCCCGGTGCCTTCGTTGTTACCCCATCTTGATTTAAATCCCTTCCCTTGAGCATTTTATAATAAGTTTAATGGTGTTTCCCCAAAAGGATATGTCCAAATCCTAAATCCTTGTACCTAGGCATGTGGCTTTCTTTAGGAATAGGGTCTTTGCAGATGTAATGAAGTTAAGAATCTTGAAACAAGAAAATTCTGGATTTAATGTGGGCCCTAAAATCGAATGACTGTTGCTTTCATAAGAGAAAGAAGAGAGAGGTTAGAGATACGGAGACTTGGAAAGAAGGCCTTGTGAAGGCAGAGGTGGTGATGGGAGTCATGCTGCCATGAGCCAAGAAACTCCAGGAGCCACCAGAAACTGGAAGAGGAAAAGGATTCTCTCTTAAAACCGTAGGAAGGTGCTTGGGTTTGAATGTTTGTCCCTTCCAAAACTCATGTTGCAATTTAATGGCCAATATGGTAGTATTGGGAAGTGTGAGAGGTGGGTTCATGCCTTTAAAAAAAGGGGCTTCAGAGGTAGGTTCTCTCTCTTGCCCTTTCACTATGGGATAATGCAACAAGAAGGCCCTTAACAGATGTCAGTCTCTCAACTGGGCCTTCCAACTCTACAGAAATATAAGAAGTAAATCTTTGTTCTTTATAAATTTTGCGGTCTTAAGTATTCCATTACAGCAGCATAAAACAGGTCAAGACTGAGGGTCTGTTGACACTGTGATTTCAGACTTTTGGGCAATAGAGCTCAAGGGAATACATTTCTGTTGTTTTGAGGCACCAAACTTGTGGTAATTTATTAAGGCACCCACAGGAAACTAACACATACCCATAGACCATTTTGAAAATCTTGGCCAGTGGAGAGTGGAGATGAAGTTGGAAGCCTCAGAAATCTGAGCAACCAGACATGAAAAAAATAGAATGTCTAAGCATTAAGTGAAGGCGTTATTAAATCATCATCTGAAAAGATGCGTTCAAGGAGGCCAGACAGTTAATGTCTCCTCTGCTAATCAAACAAAGAACAGATCGAGAAAGAACAGCTCAGCCCTTGAGAAAAAAAGAAACAAGCATTCGTTTTCCTTTTACACATTTTTTGTGTCATTGGGTGAATATGGATTGATTGATGAAAAGTACCATGAGACGGTAAACGCAGGAGAGAAATGTACCTAAAATAAAAGCTCTGTGTCTGTACCATTTCTCAGATTTTATGGTTCATATTATTCAAGAATGAGAAAGAACAATGGTAAAATCACTTTGATGACTCATTCCCTAATTTATACAGTATTTCCCTTGAATTTGGTTGAAGCCTTGAATTAAGAATTAGCACGTATGTGTTTGTGTAGTACTGCCTTACAGTTTGTAATGTGCTTCCTCACTTTCTCAATTATTTTTCATGAAAATATTTGGATATAGGTATTGTTCTCCTAATTTTACAAATAAGAAAAGAGAGACTTGAGAAAGTTAAATGATGCTCCTGAAGTCAGACAAGGGATGAAACAAAAATTCAGAGCCTATTCTCTTAGCTTGGAAGATATTGCTATGTCTTAGAAAAGTTATGTTTTTGAGAAAAGTTTACTTATTTACTCTCAAGATGTTCTCATTTGTTTGAAGACAGGGATATTGTTAAAATTAATGGCTTCAGAGTAGTAAACCATTTTAGCTCAATTTTTATGAGGAAAATGGAAATCCTTTTCACAGTATATTAATTACTTGTGCCTAAAATTGCATTACAATGGAGACCATGACAGCTCTAGGTGGACTTTTGTGTCAAAGTCATGTTGAGAATAAATGCTGACCGTCATACTTGATTTTGACTGATCCTTCAGTTGGAATCATCAGGCAAAACATACCTATTTTTTTTTTTTATCAAATCAGTTCTAGTTAATTAGTGAAAATATCTCTGTAAGGACATTTATCATCTAAAGAAGTTTGAGTGACAGCTCTTGACTCTGACAATCATGTGGGGAGAGGACGACCTCTTAGAATAGAGGTGGCATGTGTGACATGACTTGGGGACAGCAGAAAACAGACCGCTTGACCTGAGAAGCCCAGGTCCACGTACTTCTCATGGAACATGCCAACACCTTCCATCCTCACTAGCACCTTGATACATCAACCCACAACTTGATCTCCCAAAGCATACCTTAAATGGAGCTACTTTGAATTGATTCATTTTATCATATATTTTTGAAATATTTTCATCTATTAAGGCTTTCTAAGAGGGAGGAGGATTAAATTCAGAGATACACAGGACAATACAGCGAACATCCCTGTGACCCTACCAGGGCCCATCTCCACCATTGTCAACTAACTCTTGACCTAGATTGTATTATACATAGTGACGGTCACATTCCAGATCAGTTCTCCAGTTTCCTATTTGTGTGCATCTGCCTCCACACCCACATTCGCAAGACATGAGTTCCTGGAAATTTACTAGTCCCTGGGCAGCCCGTGTGCTGACGTTGGAAGAAATTGGCTGCAGAAGCTTCTATGCACTGGGTCAGGACATCTCCAAGGTTTATGTGTGCTCCTGACCTCCCCTGCAGGGTCTTGCTAAAGCTACCTTCTGCAGGGCTTTGCGTGACATCCTGAGTGTTCCTCCCCGTCACTCTTGTTCTACTCTCCCTGGGTGGCTATGGGTGTACTAACTTAACAACACCTGCCTTGAATCCTTGTCGGAGGTCTGCTTATGTGGAACCTGATTTAAGACATTCATCTAGAAAGATACTACTGTGCTAGGTTTAAGTAACTCTGATATTATAGCATTTCAATATGTATCTCTAAAAAAGAAGGATCACTAAGAAAAAATGGAAAAGCTTTACTATGATCATACCTAACTATCACATTTCTGAATATGCAAAAGAGCCATCAGGGTTCTAATTTACAATTGTCTCATAAAAATCATTTTTAATAGTTGAATCCATTAGGTATACAAATAAACTTTCACAGTGCGTTTGGTTTGAAAAGTGTTGTTAATCTTTCTTAAGTACTTAGTCTTTCATTATTTTTCTTTATGGTTTGAGAGTTGAAAAAACATTGTCATTTTTTCTTTAGAGTTTCCCACTCTCTGGGCTTAGCTGAATGACTCTGCATGATATCTTTTAGTATGTTCGTCTCATCCATTTCTTTTCAATGGTAGTTGACTTTAGAGCCTGATCAGGTTCAGGTGTGTGTGATATGTTTGCTAAATGCTTTTCACTGGTGATGATATGCTCTTTAATTAGAAAGCACATAAATGCATCTCTCTTTCTGTTATTTCACAGCCGTTAGTAATCAATGTCCTCCATTCATTTTTCAGAGAGTACAAAATGGCGATACTCTGATCATTTTAATTCCCTCTTCATTTATTGCCTGGGATATTTCTAGAAAGACAAGTGCCCTGTCATCCTCTATTCAGTTACTATTTGGTAAAAATCACACAGAAAGGGCAGGATAGATGGTTGAATATTCCCCTTTACTTACCAGTTTTTAAAAAATAACAAGTGAACTATTTAGAATCGTTCAATGGCAACCCAATAGGAATTTTTCTAGTGTGTTTTAACAGAATTATGAGTTCATTATTTTAAGTCTATTTGATGTTTTCCATACAAGAAGGAACCCCTCCAAAGTGGAATTTATTTATTAAAAATTGTACATTTATGTTTACATGTGTAGACGTCAATCATCTTCAAGGTACACGCCATCTGATGCAATACGCCTTCAAGACGCATTTTCCACTGGTCAAAACAGTTTTTGAACTCATCAGTGTTGATGCTTGTACGTGCCTCTGCTGTTTTTTTCACCTCTTCCACATCAGCAAAACATTTCCCTGTGAGACATTTTTTCATCCCAGGAAACAAACAAAACGTAGCTCTGGGCGAGATCTGGTGAATAGGGAGGGTGGGGCATAGGATCATGTCATTCTGGTCAAAAACTGCTGAACATTCAGCGTGGTGTGGGCAGGTACGTTTTCGTAGTGGAAGCACCAGTCTCCCGTTGCCACAACTGGGGCATTTCTTCCACAAATCCTGATACTACCCTGTCAAAACTTCCAGATAAAAACTTCGGTTGACTGCTTGATCCAGAAGAATAAATTCTGAGTGTCCTACAAAGGGCCCACCCTCCAAAAGATAATTCCGTGTTTTGGAGTCCCTCCCTGTATACTGCAGCAACTATCCTTCTTGTCCATTCTGTATGCATCCATCTCCAGATCTGTGCCAGCCATTTTTCCAAAGAGCCCCGGGACCTGTTGGTGTCTGTGCCATTGCGATTTACTGGTTTTAGGCCTGTTCAGTTAGTAGAGGTAGGATTACTTTTTTAAGATTAAATATACCATGAGTTAACTGATTCTTCTAATTACAGTTCAAAACCACTAAATTTGTCGTTGACCCACTCTATCCTTAATTTAAGTCTCTTTTCTGACACAGAGAATACCAGCTCACGATAATACTAGCAATGCTAGAATGAGGATATCCTGTAATTGCCTATGCAGACATCTCGAATGACAATGATGATTTTCAGCATCAATACGATGACTGAAATCCATTTTAAAAAAATTCAAAACAATTTTTGCAGTAGTTTCCTTCCCTCTGATATATTTCACATCAGGGATAAACAGTTAAATGACAATATAAAAGAGTCCTCAAATCGCCATTTTCTGGGTGATTATGCCACAACAGTTTACACAATTTGGTTTATTTGGGGGAATTTTTTTTTTTTTTTTTTTTTTGAGGATGAAGATGCCGTTTATTGGGAGTTACAACAGGTCTTTTATCCCCAAATTTTGCACAGTCTCACATGTCTTTCAAGTGAACACAAAGCCAGGTGAGGGGCGTCCCCTACCCACCAAATGTTCTTTTCAGGAAAGAGGAAGAAAAATCCCATAACAGATGTTAACTTTAATCCGTGAACAGACTATCCTATAAACCCTTTTCATCATATGCTAATTCATACTAATATCAAGTTAAAAGATAATCTAAAAATCCCCTAAATGCTAACCTTAATCCGTGACTGACCTATCCTATAAACCTTTCATCTTATGCTTAGGCTAATACCAAGTTTAAAAGATTCTATAAAAACTCAAATACTTATTCTACAACCTAAAGCGCCCATCCCATAATGTTTGGAATGTGGCCCCGTCCAAAGTTCACAGTGGGCTACCTGCAAGTAACCTAGCCATATTCTTTCAACAGAATGGCTGTCTAAACTTATATTGCTAGCCGGGCTCGGTGGCTCAGCCTGTAATCCCGCGCCTTTGGGAGGCTGAGGTGAGTGGACTGCCTGAGCCCACGGGTTCGAGACCCGCCTGGGCAAGCGAGACCTCATCTC